>ML366813.1:0-14941 GCA_005239505.1 Nicotiana paniculata | reverse complement strand
AAGTTACATTTTATGACAATTAAACTGGAATTCCGCCAGTCGTGCATGTATTATCGCCATCCACCGTCAAGGCCGGACACCTTGGTAAGGAGCCAGTACTGGATCACATGATATTTGTCCGAAACATCAAATACGACCCAAGTAACCATAACCAACTCTTCGAAATGATCAAGTAACATTACTTGGCATTTTATGGCGATTAAACTGGAAGTCCGCTAGTCCTGCCTGTAATATCGCCTGCCATGGTCCAGGTCGGACGCCTTGGTACGGAGCTGGTACTGGATCGCATGATCTTTGTCCGGGAAATCAAATACCACCCAAGGAACCATAACAAATGCTTCGAAATGATCAAGTTACATGTTTTGGCATTTTATGGCAATTAAATTGGAATTCTGCCAGTCGTGCCTATATTATCGCCTGCCATGGTCCAGGCCGGACGCCTTGGTACGAAGCTGAGACCGGATCATATGATATTCGTCTGGGACATCAAATACAACACAAGGAACCATAACCAACTCTTCGAAATTATCAAGTTACATTTTTTGGCATTTTATGGCAATTAAATTGGAATTCTGCCAGTCGTGCCTATATTATCGCCTGCCATGGTCCAGGCCGGACGCCTTGGTACGGAGCTGGTACTGGATCGCATGATATTTGACCGGGACATTAAATATGACCCAAGGAACCCTAACCATAGCTTTGAAATAATCAAATTACATTTTTTGGCATTTTATGGCAATTAAAATGGAATTCCGCTAGTCGTGCCTGTATTTATCACCTCCCATGGTCCAGACCGGACGCCTTAGTACCGGATCGCATGATATTTGACCGGGACATTAAATATGACCCAAGGAACCCTAACCAACGCTTTGAAATAATCAAATTACATTTTTTGGCATTTTATGGCAATTAAACTGGAATTCAGCAAGTCGTGCCTGTATTATCGCCTGCCATGGTCCATTCCGGACGTGTTAATACGGAGCCAGTACTGGATAGCATGATATTTATCCAGGTCATCAAATACGACCCAAGGAACCATAACCAATGCTTCGAAATGATCAAATTACATTTTTTGGAATTTTATGGCAATTAAATTGGAATTCCGCCAGTCGTGCTTCTATTATCGCCTGCCATGGTCCAGTCCAGACGCCTTGGTACGGATCTGGTACCGGATCGCATGATATTTTTCTGGGACATCAAATACAACCCAAGAAACCATAACCAACTCTTTGAAAGGATTTTTTTGGCATTTTATGGCACTTAAACTAGAATTCCGCCAAGTCCTGCCTGCATTATCGCCTTCCATGATCTAGACCGGACGCCTTGGTACGTAGCCGGTACCGAATCGCATGATATTTGTCCGGGACATCAAATACAATCCAAGGATTCATAACCAACGCTTTGAAATGATAAATTTAAAATTTTTGGAATTTTATTGCAATTAAACTGGAATTCCTCCAGCCGTGCCTGTATTATCGCCTGCCATGGTCCAGGCCGGATGCCTTGGTACGGAGACGGTACCGGGTCACATGATATTTGACCAGGACATCAAATATGACCCAAGTAACCAAAACCAACGCTTCGAAATGATCAAGTTACATTTTTTGTCATTTTATGGAAATTAAACTGGAATTCTGCCAGTCGTGCCTGTATTATAGCCTGCCATGGTCTAGGCCGGACGCCTTGGTATGGAGTCGATACCGGATCGCATGATATTTTTCCGGGACAACAAATACAACCCAAGGAACCATAACTAACTCTTCAAAATGGTTAAGTTACATTTTTTAACATTTTATGGCAATTAAACTAGAATTTTGTGAGTCGTGCCTGTATTATCGCTTGCCATGGTCCAGGCCGGACGCCGTGGTTCGTAGCCGGTACCGAATCGCATGATATTTGTCAAGGACATCAAATACGACCCAAAGTAACCATAACCAACACTTCGAAATAATCAAGTTACATTTTTTTGGCATTTTATGGCAATTAAACTAGAATTTCATCAGTCGTGCCTGTATTATCGCCTGCCATGGTCCAGGCCGGACGCCTTGGTACGGAGCCGGTACCGGATCTCATGATATATCTCCGTGGCATCAAATACGACCCAAGGAACCATAACCAACGCTTCGAAATGATCAAGTTACATTTTTTGGCATTTTATGGCAATTAAACTGGAATTCCGCCAGTCGTGCCTGTATTATAGCTTGCCATGGTCTAGCCCAGACGCCTTGGTATGGAGCCGATACCGGATCGCATGATATTTTTTCGGGAAAATAAATAAAACCCAAGGAACCATAACTAACTCTTCGAAATGGTTAAGTTACATTTTTTGGCATTTTATGGCAATTAAACTAGAATTTTGTTAGTCGTGCTTGTATTATCGCCTGCCATGGTCCAGGCCGGACGTCGTGGTTCCTAGCCGGTACTGAATCACATGATATTTGTCCGGGACTTCAAATATAACCCAATTAACCATAAACAACGCTTCGAAATGATCAAGTTACTTTTTTTGGCATTTAATGGAAATTAAACTTGAATTTCGCCAATCATGCATGTATTATCGCCTGCCATGGTCCAGTTCGGACTCCTCGGTACGGAGCCGGTACCAAATGATATTCTTTGGAGACATCAAATACGACACCAGGAACCATAACCAACACTTCGAAATGATAAATTTACATTTTTTGTCATTTTACGGCAATTAAACTGGAATTCCGCTAGTCGTGCCTGTATTATCGACTGCCATGGTCCAGGATGGATGCCTTGGTAAGGAGCCGGTACCGGATCACATGATATTTCTCCGGGACATTAAATACGACCCAAGGAACCTTAACCAACGCTTCGAAATGATCAAGTTACATTATTTGGCATTTTATGGCAATTAAACTGGAATTATGCGAGTCGTGTATTTATTATCGCCTGCCACGGTCCAGTCCGGATGCCTTGGTATGGAGCTGGTACCGGATCGCATGATATTTGTCTGGGACATCAAATATGACCCAAAGAACCATAACCAACACATCTAAATGATCAAGTTACATTTTTGGCATTTTATGGCAATTAAACTGGAATTCAGCCAGTCGTTCCTATATTATAGCTATCCATTGTCCAGGTCGGAAGCCTTGGTACGGATCCGGTACCGAATCATATGATATTTGTTCGGGATATCAAATACAACCATAGAAACCATAACCAACTTTTCGAATGGATCAAATTAAGTTTTTTGGCATTTTATGGCAATTAAACTGGAATTCCGCCAGTCGTGCCTCTATTATCTCCTGCCATAGTCCAAACAGGACGCCTTGGTAATGAGCCGGTACCAGATCACTTGATATTTCTCTGGGATATCAAATACGACCAAAGGAACCATAACCAACGCTTTGAAATGATGAAATTACATTTTTGGCATTTAAACTGGAATTCCGTTAGTCGTGCATATATTATCGCCTGCCATAGTCCAGACCGGACACCTTGGTACGGAGCCGGTACCAGATCACATGATATTTCTCCGGAACATCAAATACGACCCAACGAACCATAACCAATGCTTTGAAATGATCAAGTTACATTTTTTGGCATTTTATGGCAATTAAACTGGAATTCCGCCAGTCGTGCCTGTATTATCGCCCGCCGTGGTCCAGGTCAGACTCCTTGGTACGGAGCCGGTATCAAATCTCAAGATATTTACCGAGGCATAAAATTCGAACCAAGGAACCATAACGAATGCTCAAAATGATCAAGTTACATTTTTTGGCATTTTATGGCAATTAAACTGGAATTCCACCAGTCGTGCCTGTATTATCGCCTGCCATGGTCCAGGCCGGACGCCTTGGTACGGAGCCGGTACCGGATCTCATGATATTTGTCCGGTGCATCAAATACGACCCACGTAAAAATAACCAATGTTTGAATGATCAAGTTACATTATTTGGCATTTTATGGCAATTAAACTGGAATTCTGCCAGTCGTGCATGTATGATCGTCTGCCATGGTCCAGTCCGGACGCCTTGGTACGAAGCCAATACCGGATCGCATGATATTTGTCCCAGACATCAAATATGACCCAAGGAACCATAACCAATGCTACGAAATGATTAAGTTACATGTTTTGGCATTTTATGGCAATTAAACAAGAATTCAGCCAGTCGTGCCTGTATTATCGCCATCCATGGTCCAGGCCGGACGCCTTGGTATGGATCTAGTACCGGATTGTATGATATTTTTTCGGTACATAAAATACAATCCAAGAAACCATAACCAACACTTCGAAAGGATAGAGTTACGTTTTTTCTCATTTTATGGGAATTAAACTAAAATTCCGCCAAGTCGTGCCTGCGTTATCGCCTTCTATGGTCCAGGCCGGACGCCTTGGTACGTAGCCGGTACCGAATTGCACGATATTTGTCCAGGAAATGAAATACAACCCAAGTAACCATAACCAACTCTTCGAAATGATCAAGTAACATTTTTTGGCATTTTATGGATTTTAAACTGGAATTCCGCTAGTCCTGCCTGTAATATCACCTGCCATGGTCCAGGCCGGACGTCTTGGTACGGAGATGGTATTGGATCGCATGATATTTGTCCGGGACATCAAATACCACCCAAGGAACCATAACCAATGCTTCGAAATGATCAAGTTACATGTTTTGGCATTTTATGGTAATTAAATTGGAATTCTGCCAGTCGTGCTTATATTATCGCCTGCCATGGTCCAGGCCGGACGCCTTGGTACGAAGCCGCGACCGGATCATATGATATTTGTCTGGGACATCAAATACAACACAAGGAACCATAACAAACTCTTCGAAATTATCAAGTTACACGTTTTGGCATTTTATGGCAATTAAAATGGAATTCTGCTAGTCGTGCCTGTATTTATCACCTCCCATGGTCCAGACCGGACACCTTGGTACGAAGCCGGTACCGGATCGCATGATATTTGACTGGGACATTAAATATGACCCAAGGAACCCTAACCAACGCTTTGAAATGATCAAATTACATTTTTTGGCATTTTATGGCAATTAAACTGGAATTCGCAAGTCGTGCCTGTATTATTGCCTGCCATGGTCCAGACCGGACGCGTTAATACGGAGCCGGTACTGGATAGCATGATATTCATCCAGGTCATCAAATACGACCCAAGGAACCATAACCAACGCTTCGAAATGATCAAATTACATTTTTTGGAATTTTATGGCAATTAAACTGGAATTCCGCTAGTCGTGCCTGTATTATCGCCTGCCATGGTCCAGTCCAAGACGCCTTGGTACGGATCTGGTACCGGATCGCATGATATTTTTCTGGGACATCAAATACAACCCAAGAAACCATAACCAACTCTTCGAAAGGATTTTTTTGAAATTTTATGGCACTTAAAGTAGATCCAGACCGGACGCCTTAGTACGTAGCCGGTACCGAATCGCATGATATTTGTCCAGGACATCAAATACAATCCAAGGATTCATAACAAACGCTTTGAAATGATGAAGTTACATTTTTGGCATTTTATGGCAATTAAACTAGAATTTCACCAGTCGTGCCTGTATTATCGCCTGCCATGGTCCAGGTCGGACGCCTTGGTACGGAGCCGGTACCGGATCTCATGATATTTGTCCGGGACATCAAATACGACCCAAGTAACCATAACCAACGCTTCGAAACTATCAAGTTACATTTTCTCGCATTTTATGGCAATTAAACTGGAATTCCGCCAGTCGTGCCTGTATTATAGCCTGCCATGGTCTAGCCCGGACGTCTTGGTATGGAGCCGATACCGGATCGCATGATATTTTTCCGGGACAATAAATACAACCCAAGGAACCATAACTAACTCTTCGAAATGGTTTAGTTACATTTTTTGGCATTTTATGGCAATTAAACTAGAATTTGTATTATCGCCTGCCATGGTCCAGGCCGGACGCCGTGGTTCCTAGCCGGTACCGAATCGCATGATATTTGTCCGGGACTTCAAATATAACCCAAGGAACCATAAACAACGCTTCGAAATGATCAAGTTACTTTATTTGGCATTTAATGGCAATTAAACTTGAATTTCGCCAATCATGCATGTATTATCGCCTGCCATGGTCCAGGTCGGACTCCTCGGTACGGAGTCGGTACCTATGATATTCTTCAGAGACATCAAATACGACACCAGGAACCATAACCAACGCTTCGAAATGATAAATTTACATTTTTTGTCATTTTATGGCAATTAAACTGGAATTCCGCTAGTCGTGCCTGTGTTATCGCCTCCCATGGTCCAGGAAGGATGCCGTAGTAAGGAGCCGGTACCGGATCACATGATATTTCTCCGGGACATCAAATACGACCCAAGGAACCTTAACCAATGCTTCGAAATGATCAAGTTACATTATTTTGCATTTTATGGCAATTAAACTGGAATTTTGCGAGTCGTGTAGGTATTATCGCCTGCCACGGTCCAGTCCGGACGCCTTGGTATGGATCCGGTATCGGATTGCATGATATTTTTCCGGGACATCATATACGACCCAAAGAACCATAACCAACACATCTAAATGATCAAGTTACATTTTTGGCATTTTATGGCAATTAAACTGGAATTCAGCCACTCGTTCCTATATTATCGCCATCCATTGTCCAGGTCGGATGCCTTGGTACGGATCCAGTACCGGGTCGTATGATATTTGTTCGGGATATCAAATACAACCCAAGAAACCATAACCAACTTTTTGAAAGGATCAAGTTACTTTTTTTGGCATTTTATGGCAATTAAACTGGAATTCCGCCAGTCGTGCCTATATTATCGCCTGCCATGGTCCAAACCGGACGCCTTGGTAATGGGCCGGTACCGGATCACTTGATATTTCTCTGGGACATCAAATACGACCCAAGGAACCATAACCAACGCTTCGAAATGATTAAATTACATTTTTGGCATTTAAACTGGAGTTCCGTTAGTCGTGCATATATTATCGCCTGGCATAGTCCAGACCGGACGCCTTGGTACGGAGCCGGTACCGGATCACATGATATTTGTCCGGAACGTCAAAACTACCCAAGGAACCATAACCAATGCTTTGAAATGATCAAGTTACATTTTTTGGCATTTTATGGCAATTAAACTGGAATTCCGCCAGTCGTGCCTTTATTATCGCCCGCCATGGTCCAGGTCGGACTCCTTGGTACAGAGCCGGTATCAAATCACATAAAATTTACCGAGGCATAAAATTCGAACCAAAGAACCATAACAATGCTTCAAAATTACCAAGTTACATTTTTTGGCATTTTATGGCAATTAAACTGTAATTCCACCAGTCGTGCCTGTATTATCGCCTGCCATGGTCCAGGCCGGACGCCTTGGTACGGAGCCGGTACCGGATCTCATGATATTTGTATGGTGCATCAAATACGACCCATGTAAAAATAACCAATGCTTCGAAATGATCAAGTTACATTATTTGGCATTTTATGGCAATTAAACTGGAATTCCGCTAGTCGTGCATGTATGATCGTCTGCGATGGTCCAGTCCGGACGCCTTGGTACGAAGCCAATACCGGATCGCATGATATTTGTCCGGGACATCAAATATGACCCAAGGAACCATAACCAATGCTACGAAATAATTAAGTTACATGTTTTGGCATTTTATGGCAATTAAACAGGAATTCAGCCAGTCGTGCCTGTATTATCGCCATCCATGGTCCAGGCCGGACGCCTTGGTATGGATCTAGTACCGGATTGTATGATATTTTTCCGGTACATAAAATACAACCCAAGAAACCATAACCAACTCTTCGAAAGGATAGAGTTACATTTTTTCGCATTTTATGGAAATTAAACTAGAATTCCGCCAAGTCGTGCCTGCGTTATCGCCTTCTATGGTCCAGGCTGGACACCTTGGTACGTAGCCGGTACCGAATCGCATGATATTTGTCCGGGAAATCAATACAACCCAAGTAACCATAACCAACTCTTCAAAATGATCAAGTAATATTTTTGGCATTTTATGGCAATTAAACTGGAATTCCGCTAGTCCTGCCTGTAATATCGCCTGCCATAGTCCAGGCCGGACGCCTTGGTATGGAGCTGGTACTAGATCGCATGATATTTGTTCGGGACATCAAATACCACCCAAGTAACCATAACCAATGCTTCGAAATGATTAAGTTACATGTTTTGGCATTTTATGGCAATTAAATTGGAATTCTGCCAGGTGTGCCTATATTATCGCCTGCCATGGTCCAGGCCGGACGCCTTGGTATGGAGGCGGTACCGGATATCATGATATTTGTCTGGGACATCAAATACAACACAAGGAACCATAACCAACTTTTCGAAATTATCAAGTTACAATTTTTGGAATTTTATGGCAATTAAACTGGAATTCTGCAAGTCGTGCCTGTATTTATCACCTCCCATGGTCCAGACCGGACGCCTTGGTACGAAGCCGGTACCGGATCGCATGATATTTCATAACCAATGCTTCGAAATGATCAAGTTACATTTATTCGAATATGGCAATTAAACTGGAATTCCGCCAGCCGTGCCTGTTTTATTGCCTGCCATAGTCCAGGTTGGATGCCTTGGTACGGAGCCGGTACCGAATCACATGATATTTCTCTGGGACATCAAATACGACCCAAGGAACCATAACCAATGCTTAGAAATGATCAAGTTACATTTTTTGGCATTATATGGAAATTAAACTGGAATTTCGCCAGTCGTCCCTGTATTATCGCCTGCCATGGTCCAGGCCGGACGCCTTGGTATGGAGCCGGTACCGGATATCATGATATTTGTCTAGGACATCAAATACGAGCCAAGGAACCATAACCAACGCTTCGAAATGACCAGGTTATTTTTTTGGAATTTTATGGCAATTAAACTGCAATTCCACCAGTCGTGCCTGTATTATCACCTGCCATGGTCCAGGCCGGACACCTTGGTACGGAGCCTGTATCGGATCGCATGATATTTCTCCAGGATATCAAATACATACCAAGGAACCATAACCAACGCTTCCAAATGATCAAATTACATCTTTTGGCATTTTATGGCAATTAAACTGGAATTCCGCCAGTCGTGCCTGTACTATCGCCTGCCATGGTCCAGGCCGGACGCCGTGGTACGTAGCCGGTACCGTATCGCATGATATTTCTCCAGGACATCAAATACGACCCACAGAACCATAACCAACGCTCTGAAATGATCAAGTTACATATTTTTGGCATTTAATGGAAATTAAACTGGAATTTCGATAGTCGTGCCTTTTATTATCGCGTGCCATGGTACAGGCCGGACGCCTTGGTACGAAGCCGGTACCGGGTCGCATTATATTGCTTGGGATATGAATTATGACCCAAGGAACCATTACCAATGCTTCGAAATGATCAAGTTACATTTTATGGCATTTTACGGAATTCATAGTGGAATTTTGCGAGTCGTGCCTGTATTATCGCCTGCTATGGTCCAGGCCGGACGCCTTGGTACGGAGCCGGTACCGGGTCGCATTATATTGCTTGGGATATGAATTATGACCCAAGGAACCATTACCAATGCTTCGAAATGATCAAGTTACATTTTTTGGCATTTTATGGCAATTAAACTGGAATTCCGCCGGTCGTGCTTGTATTAGCTCCTTCCATGGTCCAGGCCAGACGCCTTGGTACGAAGACGGTACCGAATTTCATGATATTTGTCTTGGACATCAAATACGAACCAAGGAACCATAACCAACGCTTCGAAATGATCAAGTTACATTTTTTGGCATTATATGGCAATTAAACTGGAATTCCGCCAGTCGTGCCTGTATTGTTGTCTGCCGTGGTCCAGGCCGGACGCCTTGGTATGGAGCCGGTACCGGATATATGATATTTGTCCGGGACATCCAATACGAGCCAAGGAACCATAACCAACGCTTCGAAAAGACCAGGTTACATTTTTGGCATTTTATGGCAATTAAATTGCAATTCCGCCTGTCGTGCCTGTATTATTGCGTACCATGGTCCAGGCCGAACGCCTTGGTACGGAGCCTGTATCGGATCGCATAATATTTCTCGAGGACATCAAATACAACCCAAGGAACCATAACCAACGCATCAAAATGATCAAATTACATCTTTTGGCATTTTGTGACAATTAAACTGGAATTCCGCTAGTCGTGCCTGTATTATCGCCTGCCATGGTCCAGGCTGGACGCCGTGGTATGTAGCCAGTACCGGATCGCATGATATTTCTCCAGGACATCAAATAAGACCCACGGAACCATAACCAATGCTCTGAAATGATCAAGTTACATATTTTTGGCATTTTATGGAAATTAAATTGGAATTCCGATAGTCGTGCCTTTTATTATCGCGTGCCATGGTACAGGCCAGACGCCTTTGTACGGAGCCGGTACCGGGTCGCATGATATTGTCCGGGATATGAAATATGACCCAAGGAACCATAACAATCGCTTCGAAATGATCAAGTTACATTGTTTGGCATTTTACGGCAATTATAGTGGAATTCTTCCAGTCGTGCCTGTATTATCGCCTGCTATGGTCCAGGCCGGACGCCTTGGTACGGAGCCGGTACCGGGTCGCATGACATTTGTCCGGGACATTAAATATGACCCAAGGAACCATAACATACGCTTCGAAATGATCAAGTTACATTTTTTGGCATTTTATGGCAATTAAACTGGAATTCCGCCAGTCGTGCCTGTATTAGCGCCTGCCATGGTCCAGGTCGGACGCCTTGGTACGGAGCTGGTACCGGATTGCATGATATTGGTCTTGGACATCAAATACGACCGAAGGAACCATAAGAAACGCTTCAAAAAGATCAATTTATATTTTTTGGCATTTTATGGCAATTAAAGTGGAATTTCGCCAGTCGTGCCTCGATTATCGCCTGCCATGGTCCAGGCCGGACGCCTTGGTACAGAGCTGGTAGCGGATCGCATGATATTTTTACAGGACATCAAATACGACCCACGGAACCCTAACTAACGCTCTGAAATGATCAAGTTATATTTTTTTGGCATTTTATGGAAATTGAACTGGAATTCCGATAGTCGTGCATGTATTATCGCCTGCCATGGTACATGCCGGACGCCTTGGTACGGATCCGGTACCGGGTCACATGGTATTTTCCGGGATATGAAATATGACCCAAGGAACCATAACCAACGCTTTGAAATGATCAAGTTACATTTTTGGCATTTTATGGCAATTAAACTGGAATTCCGGCAGTCGTGCCTCTGTTATCACCTGCCATGGTCCAGGCAGGACGCCTTGGTACAGAGCCGGTATTTCTCCAGGGCATCAAATACGACCCACAGAACCATAACCAATGCTCTGAAATGATCAAGTTATATTTGTTTTGGCATTTTATGGCAATAAATATGGAATTCCGATAGTCGTACCTGTATTATCGCCTGCCATGGTCCAGGCCGGACGCCTTGGTACGGAGCCGGTATTGGATAGCATGATATTTCTCCAAGACATAAAATATGACAAAAGGAACCATAACCAACGCTTCGAAATGATCAAGTTACATTTTTTGGCAATTACACTTGAAATCCACAAGCCATGCCTGTATTATCGCCTGCCATGGTCTAGGTCGGATCCTTGGTACGGAGCCGGTACCAAATCTAATTATATTTGTCCGAGAAATCAAATATGGCACAAGGAACAATAACCAACAATTCGAAATGATGAATTTACATTTTTTGGCATTTTATAGCAATAAAACTGGAATTCGGCCAGTCGTGCATGTATTATCAACTGCCATGGTCCAGTCCGGACGCCTTGGTATGGAGACGGTACTGGATCGCATGATATTTGTCCGGGACATCAAATACGACCCAAAGAACCACAACCAACGCTTCTAAATGATCAAGTTACATTTTTTGGAATTTTATAGCAATTAAACTTGAATTTAGCCAATCGTGCATGTATTATCACCTGCTATGGTCCAGGCCAGACGCCTTGCTACGGAGCCGGTACCGGATCGCATGATATTTCTCGAGGAAATCAAATACGACCCAAGGAACCATAACCAACACTTCAAAGGATCAAGTTACATTTTTGGCATTTTATGGCAATTAAATTTGAATTCCGCCAGTCGTGCCTGTATTACCGCCTACGATGGTCCAGGCCGGACGCCTCGGTACGGAGCCTGTACCGGATTGCATGATATTTGTTCGGGACATCAAATTCGACCCAAGGAACCATAAAAAATGCTACGAATTGATCAAGTTACATTTTTTGGAAATTTATGGCAATTAAACTAGAATTCAACCAGTCGTGCCTGTATTATCGCCATCCATGGTCCATGCCGGACGCCTTGGTACGGATCTGGTACCAGATCACATGATATTTGTCCGGGACATCAAATACAACCTAAGAAACGATAACCAACTCCTCGAAAGGATTTTTTGGCATTTTATGGAAATTAAACAAGAATTCCGCCAAGTCCTGCCTGCATTATCGCCTTCCATGATCCAGACCGGATGCCTTGGTACGCTGACGGTACCGAATCGCATGATATTTTTCCGGGACATCATATACAATCCAAGGATTCATAACCAAATCTTTGAAATGATGAAGTTACATTTTTTGGAATTTTATTGCAATTAAACTGGAATTCTGCTAGTCTTGCCTGTAATATCGCCTGCCATGGTCCAGGCCGGACACCTTGCTATGGAGCCGATACCGGATCACATGATATTTGTCCGGGACATTAAATACAACCCAAGTAACCATAACCAACTATTCTAAATGATCAAGTTACATTTTTTGGCATTTTAGGGCAATTAAACTGGAATTCTGCTAGTCGTGCCTGTAATATCGCCTGCCATGGTCCAGGCCGGACGCCTTGGTACAGATCCGGTACCGGATCGCGATATATTTTTCTAGGACATCAAATACAACACAAGGAACCATAACCAATGCTTCCAAATGATCAAGTTATATTTTTTGGCATTTTATGGCAATTAAAATGGAATTCCGCTAGTCGTGCTTGTATTATCACCTGCCATGGTCCAGGCCGGACGTCTTGGTATGGAGCCGGTACCGGATAGCATGATACTTGTCCGGGACATCAAATACGACCCAAGTAACCATAACCAACGCTTTGAAATGATCAAGTTACATTTTATGGCACTTAAACTGCAATTCAGCCAGTCGTGCATGTATTATCACCATCCATGGTTCAGGCCGGACACCTTGGTATGGAGTCGGTACCGGATCGCCTGATATTTGTCCGGGACATCAAATACGACCCAAGTAACCATAACCAACTCTTCGAAATGATCAAGTTACATTTGTTTGGCATTTTATGGCAATTAAACTAGAATTCCGCTAGTCGTGCCTGTAATGTCGCCTGCCATGGTCCAGGCCGGATGCCTTGGTACGGAGCCGGTACCGGATAGCATGATACTTGTCTGGGACATCAAATATGACCCAAGGAACCATAACCAATGCTTCGAAATGATCAAGTTACATTTTATGACAATTAAACTGGAATTCCGCCAGTCATGCATGTATTATAGCCATCCATGGTCCAGGCCGGACACCTTGGTATGGAGCCGGTACCCGATCGCATGATATTTGTCCGGAATATCAAATACGACCCAAGTAACCATAAACAAGTCTTCGAAGTGATCAAGTTACATTTTTTGGCATTTTATGGCAATTAAACTGGAATTTCGCTAGTCCTGCTTGTAATATCGCCTGCCATGGTCCAGGCTGGACGCCTTGGTACGGAGCAGGTACTGGATCGCATGATATTTGTCCGGGACAGCAAATACCGCCAAAGGAACCATAAAAAATGCTTCGAAATGATCAAGTTACATTTTTTGGTATTTTATGGCAATTAAATTGGAATTCTGCCAGTCGTGCCTGTATTATCGCCTTCTATGGTCCAGGCCGGACGCCTTGGTACAGAGCCGATACCGGATCATATGATATTTGTGTGGGACATCAAATAAAACACAAGGAACCATAAACAACTCTTCAAAGTTATCAAGTTATATTTTTTGGCTTTTTATGGCAATTAAACTGGAATTCCGCCAGTCGTGCCTGTATTTATCACCTCCCATGGTCCAGACCGGACCCCTTGGCACGAAGCCGGTACCGGATCGCATGATATTTGACTGGGACATTAAATATGGCCCAAGGAACCATAACCAACTCTTCGAAATGATCAAGTTACATTTTTTGGAATTTTATGGCAATTAAACTGGAATTCCGCCAAGTCGTGACTGTATTGTCGCCTGCCATAGTCCAGGCCGGATGCCTTGGTACGTAGCCGGTACTGAATCGTATGATATTTGTCCGGAACATCAAATACGACCCGAGGAACCATAACCAATGCTTCAAAATGATCAAGTTATATTTTTTGGAATTTTATGGCAATTAAACTGGAATTTCGCCAGACGTGCCTATATTATCGCCTGCCATGGTCCACGCCGGACGCCTTGGTACGGAGCCAGTACCGGGTCGCATGACATTGTCCGTGAAATTAAATATGACCCAAGTAACCATAACCAACGTTTCGAAATGATCAAGTTACATTTTTTGGCATTTTTTGGCAATTAAACTTGAAATCCGCTAGTCATGCTTGTATTATCGTATTCCATGGTCCAGGTCGGATCCTTGGTACGGAGCCGGTACCAAATCTCATGATATTTGTCTGATACATCAAATATGACACAGAACCATAACCAATGCTCTGAAATGATCAAGTTATATTTTTTTGGCATTTTATGGCAATAAATATGGAATTTCGACAGTCGTGCCTGTATTATCGCCTGCCATGGTCCATGCCGGCTGCCTTGGTACGGAGCCGGTACTGGATAGCATGATATTTCTCCAAGACATAAAATATGACACAAGGAATCATAACCAACGCTTCGAAATGATGAAGTTACATTTTTTTGCATTTTATTGTAATTAAACTTGA
>ML366811.1:0-68119 GCA_005239505.1 Nicotiana paniculata | reverse complement strand
GTCAATCAATAAACCAGATAAATTAATTAGACGATTTAAGTAGAAAACTCAACAGGATTGTTTAATAACCCATAGCTCTAGAATATCGGCTCTTATTGAAATCGTGTCTAATTTCGCCAATTTGTTTCTTTAATTTCATAGTTTACTATTCTAGATTAATTTTATTTAAATATTCATACTTTAGTATTAGCTTGAATAGATTAATTGTTTGGTTTTAATTTAGTTGATGGTTAATCACAAGTCCCCGTGGGTACGATATCTGGACTTACAATCCTGTATTACTTGTCGACCACGTATACTTGTGTGTACGTTTGGGACCAACAAGTTTTTGGCGCCGCTGCCGGGGACTTAAAAATTAACTATTCTACTAGATTGAATTTTTACTTTTGTCTATTTAATCTTTTTTATTTTTTATTTGTATCTTAATTTAATATTTTACTATCTTTCTTGACATGGCATCTTGGAATGATAATTGGTCGAATAGTGGTTATTCTTATTATGACGATCCTTGTCCATATTGTGGAGGACCACACATGTGGAAATATTGTCCATCTCAATCTAATGTGTGGAGTTTTTGTAATGTGTGTGGTTTTCAAGGTGGCCATTGGGACGGTTGTCCTAATTCTTATTATCCTTCTCAGAGATTTTATTGTAATGTTTCTAATAATGTTAATGAGTTTGATAGGAGAAAGGAAGTGGAGGATATGGAAAGCGTGGCTCGTATTATGGACTTGATGAGACAAGCAGCGGAGCAACAGAACATGATAGCCGAGCAACAAGTTCTTGACGCCTTAGCTATCAAAAGACTCCAGGCTAGAGTGGATGAATTAATGACCAATTTCCAAGAAGAACCTCAACTCGACGAAGAGAGCGAGTTCCCACCAGAAGATAATTTTGAAGAAGCAGATATAATGAGCCAATCTTGGCTAGAGGAACAAGCTCAACTAATAAAATCTCATGAGTTTCTTCGTGATGGTCTTTCAAATATGACAGAGCAACATATAGAAGGAAGGACTGAGCTCAGGCAAGAGATAGACCAATTTGGCTCAGATATCCATGACCTGCAGGCTCAATTGAATAAAAAGGTTGAGGTGTCTGATGCCCTACCATCAATATTTGTGGATACTGGCCAGCTTGTGGAGCGGAAAGAGGAAATCCAAATAGTCTACCAAATTATTAATGATGTCAAGGTTGATGAAGAGTATAAAATAGAGGATGTCAAAAATAATGCAGTTTGTGAGTTGGAGCGTATTGGACCTCATTCTAAACACTTTTCAACATTGTGTTTGGTTGGTGACATGGGAATTGATCCAGTCGAGCATATAGAGGAGTCAATGGATGAGGAACAAAGTGTTTATATTCTGAAATTTGTGATGCCAAGGAGACAAAATGACATCCCTCACCTAAGGGCCAAGAAGTGCAAGATGCGATACCTATTGTTTGGTTCCTTAATTTTTACACCACTACCCCATGAACANGAGAATCATGTCCGAGCTAGGCCCGAGAGGGTCTCAGGGAGTATTTTTCACCCTTGTTTTAATGTTTTTCTTTGTGATCATGCATCGAGGACTATGCATAACATAAGTTTGGGGTGGGGAAAATACTTTCTGAGGTGTAATTATATAAAATTATTGTTTTTTAGAAAAATCTCGGATTTTTCCCAACAATGGATCTGTTGGACAATTTTCATGAGGGATAAAGTCCGATTAAAAAAAATTCCAAAAAGATTTCTTTCTTTTAGGATAGTTAGGTAGTATCCCTTGGTTTTTCTTTGGGCACGGTTCTTTTCCAAGGGTGTAACTTGAACCAGGTACTTTAATTTTTTTTTTAGAGTAGTTAGGAAGAAACTGAGTAACTTAGAAATACCCTATGACATGTTTGATGTCGGCATATCAGGTTATGACATACATCATGCTTTCCCTTATATTTGGTTTGACATGTGATGCTTGAGAAAAATAAATAGCCTATTTTGTGACACCTTAGCTCAGTTGCTTGACTTGTATGCTACATAGTGTAATATTGCTTAATTCTCTCAATTTTGTGTGCTTGCTTGACTTGAGAGTTGAATAAAACCGTTGTGATTGAGTCATTTTCAATGTGTGAGTGAGGTTTAGTGATTTTCTATGCTATCATGTGTAGTCTAGAACTTGCCCCGTGTTCTTATCTTGAGCCCTAACTCCAGGCCTGGCCAGGCTTTATCCAGGCGTTTGGGCCATAAAGCATGGTCCCTAGTTCGGTCCAATCCGAGTTTGAAGGTTTTAAGTGTTTCCCGGTTTGAATAGAAGTCTCCTACACGTTTAGAGTTTGTCCCAAACATATAAATAGACCTAAAACACAACTTTGAGGGGTAATTGACGGGGAGGAACACACACCACGCTTGAAGGAGGTTTCTACCTAGTTGTTCTTATCTTCTCTTCCTTTAATTTCGTAGTTTATTAGTTCTAGAGTTTTGGGTGCTACATGAACGCTGTAGTTTGAAGCTTGAATTGTTCTTATTATTTTATCATATTGGTTTATTTATTCAATCTTGCGCTTAATTATTTGATTGCTTGATCACCAATTGAATACTATCTACGAATCTAGGATTGAACTCGGGAGAGGGAATTCTAGATTGCATATAAGATTGGGTAGAGCAAGATCTTAACCCTTCAGGGGAGCGGATTTGCGGTTAGGATAAGAATATACCTAATCGCCTTGCTTGGTTATTATACGGGAATTATTAATGCTTTCTTGTTAATCCTAATTTCATAGGAATATATGCGTTAGGTTAGCTTGAATAGGAGAGTTGTACTTCGGGAGAATGCTACGAGCAATATTAACCTCGTCAATCAATAAACCAGATAAATTAATTAGACGATTTAAGTGGAAAACTCAACAGGATTGTTTGCTAACCCATAGCTCTAGAATATCGGCTCTTATTGAATTCGTGTCTAATTTCGCCAATTTGTTTCTTTAATTTCATAGTTTACTATTCTAGATTAATTTTAGTTAAACATTCATACTTTAGTATTCACTTGAATAGCTTAATTGTTTGGGTTTAATTTAGTTGATAATTAATCACAAGTCCCTGTGGGTACTATATCTGGACTTACAATCTTATATTACTTGTCGACCACGTATACTTGTGTGTGCGTTTGGGACCAACATTGTTCCAATTACCTTGACTCAACACACCTTGATCATTGCGCCAATTTTGTTGTCCTTGCCCTTGCGGGTTTGGCCTCCATTGATTTTGTTGGCGATACCCACCTTGAGTATTATGGACATAGTTGGCTTCTTCGAATTCTTGATTTCCCATAGGTTGCATATCTTCCATAACATTTACCTTCCTTGTCTGACTTTCTGTGAACATCTTGATTAGCACATATATGTTTGTGGCAAGCCCGACAATCAATTGGTCTCTCTCATGGTTTTCTTTGATCATGTTGGTGAGAGACAGAGTACCATAATAAATTCCACCATTATCATCTTCAGAGTGCCATGCTTGATTGTGTTTGGCCATTTTATCCAGAATCTGCGTAATCCTGGCGAATGATTTGTCCATGAAGGATCCGTCTGCTGCATTTTTGGCTATGGACTGGGACAATGGATCCAAACCTATGTAGAACTTCTCCATCAAATAGCATTCGAAAAACCATGGTTCGGTGACCTCACTAAGTATAACTTGAATCTGTCCCACGCTTCACGTAAGTGTTCACCTGATAGTTGTTTGAAGAAGAAGATTTTATCTCTAAGCTCAGACTTCTTGCTCTGTGGAACCACTTGGACAAGAAGGCACGGACAAGTTCGGGCCAATAAGTGATAGATTGAGGAGGTAGATTTTGAATCCACTTTCTCGCTTCTCCAGTCAATGAGTATTTGAAAACTCGCAATCTCAGGGCGTCATCTGTTACATTGTTCTGTTTATGCATGGCGCACACACCCAAGAAATTCCTAAGGTGTTGCATTGGATCATCATCAGTAGAGTTCCTGAATAATCCTTCTGCCTTAAGCACTAGGATCAATCTGTGCTCTACTTTGAATGTAGCAGCTTCAACCGTGGAGGAAGGATAACATTGGTATCATCAAGATATTCCTCATTGTCCTCAAAGAGATTCTCCTCTTCATCATAATCGGCCATTCTTACCTAGCACACCAACAAAATGTGATGGAATAGAAAAGATGTAAAGTAAAGTGCACACTAGTTAGTAATTTCAAAACCGTATTCCCCGGCAACGGCGCCAAATTTGATACGCTCAAATTACACCTTAAAATATTGTAAAGCGGTCGATGTCAAATATAATAACTGAACTAGGTGGGGGTCGAATCCCACGGGAAATAAGCATGAAAGGATTACTTGAATAGTGTGGAGCTTAACTTAAATTGTGATTCTATTCCTTTAGCATAACAAGAGTATTGTAATTGAGTGTGTTGTAATTGAGTAAAATAATAACAAGTATAATTTTATAATATTGTAACTAATTTGATTAACTAAACTAAGGTTGTGTCCCCTTTAATGAAATGTAATGCTATCAGTGTTAATATGATATATTTCTAATGGAAGGTCCTTTTGATATGGAAATGATTTCTAAATGACTACCCAATATTTTCTAATAGTTGAGTCGTATTTCCTCTTTAATACGTTTTCAAATATAAAAGAGTTGCAATTAAGAATAATCAATTTATGCCAAATAAAATACATTTATTCCGAAGCGATTCTATTTAACGAGGTTTAAAGCCTCGAGTTTTTGATATTTACTTCTACCAAAACCTAACCCACTTTTCCAAGTAAAGAAAGAGTATAATGGCACTTGTTAATGTTTGAAACCACCAATAACAAATGAATAATGAGAAATAAATATATATCAACCAACCATTATATATATATATATATATATATATATATATATATATATTCAATGGTAAACACCCATTAACATTCCACCCATTTAGGGTCCACAACCTTAGTATTTAAAACTAGACACACATGTTAAAATACAAAAAAGAAGAGAATATTAAATGTCATAGTGCTTACAAAAGTGCAAGATTCTTCACTCTCAAACTTCCAAAAGATGGGAATATTCAATACTTGGAATGTAGCTCCTTTTTCAGACCAGGTGCCCCCATAAAACCCTAATAAATCTATTTATAGTGGGCTAAAAATCTGGGAAAATTTCGGACAAAAATACCCTTCTAGGTCAATTATGCGACCGCATATCTGTCGCATAACAGATATGCGGTTCGCATTCTCTTCAAGGCCGTTGCATCTTCACAACCCTAGGTTCCTGGTAGTCATTGCATATTGATTATGCGGTCCGCATTATTGATATGCGAGCGCATCTTTCCATTGCATTTATGGACTCAGCAATATCTACTGGGGGTTTGCGATCCATTATGCGGTCCGCAGACTTGTTAAGAGGTCGCATAATGGACCGCATTTTCTTCGCTTGAATTGGCCAAACAACCTGTTGTGGTTTGCAGTCTCCATGAGCATTATGCGGTTCACATGTCTGGTTTGCAGTCCGCATGTTCATTTTTCGATCGCATTTTGTCTTCTTCTTGCTCTTTTGTGGATTTTTTGATTTAATTTCCATGTTTTTGGGTTCTCAAGCCTCATGCACTGAAAAACATCAAAATTACATAAGTACAACATACAATTTCACTTGAAACGAGCTCTAAAATCTAAGCAATTGGTATTAAATGTGCCGAAATTCTCCGGCACATCAACACCCCCAACTTAAACTCTTGCTTGCCCTCAAGCAACTAAAACAACACTATCATATTCTAGACTCCAACTAAACAATATGGAACAATAGTGACCATGGACGGTTTTAATCGTCATTTTTAGAAGCGTGCAATTTCGTTTATTTACCCTTCCTGACAACCATTGTTATTTACAATGAATCTAATCGACTTGTGAACTTTGAGCCTCGACCAATTTGACAAAACGTTACTCTCAGCCGAGTGCACTTGCATTCGACTTCAAGAACTCAACTTCTGTTAAACCTCGCAGTTCATGTGCCCTCACTAGAAAGAAGGTCCCAAAAATCATAATATTTACAATGACACTACGCAGGACAAATTCACAAGAACACTCACTCTCACAACGAATTTCAAGTGTTACTACTTATCATGCCATAGGCTTGCCCTTATTTTAATTCGCCGCTTATTCTAAGAATGTTCGGTTGGAGATCCCATAAGGACTTTTAAGCTTGTGATGTAGGTTTAGGGAAGGGTCGGATAAACATTTGGGATACAAGTGACTACACCCTCCTTGAACACTACTCACATTTTTCTTTCTTGTTGCCCTTTGTTTCTTTTCAACCCACACAACCCTCATTGGTATCTAGTTACCAACATAGAACCACCTTCAATACCTCTCTAATTTTCTTCAAGGCTCCATATTTACATGCATACATATATCTCTCTTTTTTTTTCTTTTTTTTTATATTTTTCTTTTTGGAGCTTGAATAACTTCACATGAACACTTTGAGGTTTATGGTCCTATACTCACTATACAACCTTATCAATTTCCACTTGACACCACACCCTCAACGTAGGCTTTTAACCTCATTTTCACTTGTTCAAGGAGGAACGGGTTCAAAGAAGGAATTATGTTACAAAAGGGGAAAGGTTTGTAATGAGGTGGCCAAGAAAAGGTTAAAGGCTCAAATAGGGTATCTAGTGATAATATTTACACAATGGGTAGCTTGAAAGGCTAAACAGGTTTTCAAATAAGACAAAGGCTGCCTAAGGTCATCTCTCTAACCAAACGTAATTATCATTAGTATTGAAAGACCAAACACGCAAGGTATAGATGATAGAAGTAAACACAAGAATTATTTATACAAAGACTAACACACATGGCACATGAACTGTTTGACTCAACATAGTTTTAGCTCTCGAGTCAACAGTTGGCAACTCGAAGCTTTCATTATATTACATGTATAATTCTAAGTACACATAGAGTCAAAGAGCGAGCCTCAAGTTCACACAGATGATTAATCATAAAAAAAGAAAATTTATATCAACGGAAGGGTATAAGTTATTTACAGACATACATGCTTGAAACTAGACAACCAAACCGGTCAAAATGTTTCATCCTACTGCTATGGTTCTACTATTACACCCTTGGAAAAGAACCTAGTGAAGAAAAACCAAGGGTAATTCATTGCTAATTACTAAAGATGTACATGCATACAACTATTTAATTGTTTTTGTTTTTTTTTAAATTTTTTATATACAAGATCACACAAATATATACAAGGGTTAAAGAGAAATTTGCTTATATATACTAAGATCAAAAAAATATGTACAAGAGTCAGAGCTTACAAAAATATATACAAGGCTATCCCACCCCCAACTGAAAAGCGTGCATTGTCCCCAATGCATAAGAATTGTAAACCAGAGTTTAGGGATTCCCTTGGGTGCACTAAGCGCTATGGGAGTCGGAAGCCTGCTGAATGGTGGTGGGGTCACCCTCTGACACTGAAGCTGGGGCTGATGGGATCCCAGCCTGAGGAGTGACCTCCACTGATGGAGGAGGGATCTCCAACTACCCGGATGATGGAACTGGGGCCTGTGAGCTGCTAGCCTCGCCTAGTGGTAGCTGAGTGGTCGATGGATTGGCTTGGGCGACTATGTCTGCTAGCGAGTGTGCTATCGTCTTATGTACAACTGCTTCCTCTTCTTTTTCTGCAGTTGTGGTGACAGCAATCTGCTTACCTTTATCTTGAGGACCCTCATCCTCATCGGATAGTGCCTCTTCATCGGTCTCCTCCTCATCCGTCTCCCCATCCTCGGACTCTGCAGTGTGTCCAGAATCTTCCCTAGAAGGGATGTCAATGGGTTCAAGGGGATATGGAGTCTGGGAAGCCCCGACAGTCCGTGGCTTGGGAGTTGTCATCAAGGTAGTGAAGTCAAGATCTAGCCCAGCAACGGATGTGCCAGCTCCCTACTCTCCCTTATGTGGTATGAGGGAAGATAGATCGAACTCCAGGTTTTGCATTTTGTGGAGCTCACCCTTCAGTGCGTCAACATCTGTACGGAGCTTTGGCAGGCCTCCAACCTTACCCCGCTCGACTTTTTCAAGCCTCACTTCAATCTGCTTCAGGAGATCCTCATAAGATGTATGACGTTGTTGGAGTGCTGTCAATTAGGATTGGATAGGAGTCAATGCCTTCCTGATAAGTGTGGGGAGATCCTTCAGAAGCCGATCTACCTTAGCGTTTGTATGCTGAGCTAAGAGACCTAACTTTGAAATAGCTGGCAAGGCAACTGAAGGCTGTGCACTGGTGGCCTGTAGAGTGGGTTGTGGATGCCATTGTGGCCTGAGGAGAGGCAGGTGTCTGGGAATCTACAATGTCAGTGTTAGCTGGAATGGGGATATTAATTTCTACTTGTGGCACCACGTCACTAATGCGCGTGATATCAATATCCTTCAGCGCTTTCACCGTCTTTTCATGGTGTGGCAATGGAGGGACTTCCACAGACTTACAGATGGCTGTGATCAAGCACGGGAATGGAAGTGACGTGGCCGTCTGGTTGGCCCGGACCCGTAACTCTCGGAAGATAATTTCCCCCACATCAATCTTGATCCCGGTCATAATGCAAGCAATGAGAAGTGCCTTCTCAATTTTTATATCAGTTTCATTCCTGGATGGTATCAAGAGAAAGGTGACAAAGCTGAGCCAGAACCTACCCTCTCGTGTGAGATCTTTCTTGAAAATTTTATGGGTAGGATCAATCCAAGTTGGGGTCCTCTTTGCTATTACTGAGGTTATCCAGGCACGCTCACTATCCTTGTTGGCCCATTTGGAATCGAGCTCAGCTGTGCCTGGTCTCCAGTTTGAGAAATAAAGATCATTTATAGTGCCCTTGTAACACTGCACTTGCTTCCCTCGAACCAAGACCATTTCACAGAAGACTTTGTTGCATTTGTGATGAGGTGTTCTGGAAGCTCCATAAGATGCGTAAAACTCTCGCACCCGTGTTTCATTGAAATCATCAGGTACCTCAGTGAAGCATTCCCAGCTTCGTGCCTTAATGTTCTCTAGTATGTGGCGGTAATTCTCCTGTAACCCGTTCAAGCTCAGTTGTTTCTCTTCCAAGATCTTCTGTTTGTTAAGCCCGGCTTTGTACAGACTCATAGAGCCGGTGACCCCAAAACGGAGTTGTAAATCCTCCCTTTTTTTCTTCTTGCCTCAGCCTGTAGGTCGACTGACGGCAAAGTCTCCTTCTAATCAGACTGGGAGGGTTGTTTACATCAGCTCGGGATGGTTCTGGTCGTGGACGCTTGGCCTATTGTGCATGTTGGCCGGTGGAAGCCCTTTTGTGTCCACGAGCGGATGGGGAGCGAGTAGCAATAGATTTCTTGGGAGCCATTTCTGCAAATAAATTGCGTGTGAGCGACATACCAGACATAAGAGAGAATTTTAGCAAAGGAATCAGAAAATGTGATGGGTTATGTGACCGCATAACCACTATGCGGACCGCAAACTTGTCACAAAATTGTATGCCTGCAGAGGGAAGTCAGTTATGCGATGGGTTATGCAATCGCATACCCACTATGCGGTTCTCATAACCATCGCAAAATTGTGCACTTATAACAGTCATCACAATATGCGATCGGAAAACCCACCGCAAAGATGGATTTGCGATCGCAAACTAGTCGCAAACAACGTGTTACATCAGGCCACCAACTATCCAAGTATGTGGTGGCTTTGAGGTCCGCATATTAATTATGCGATCGCAAAAGCCTCCGCATTTTGTCATCACCTTCGTCACCTAGGGTTCATTTTCGACTACTTTACGGACCGCAAATCGACTCTGCGGGCCACAAAAGTTATCGTCCCCACATTTTTCTTCTACCCTAGTCAACGATGCTACCCAATTCATTACCCACAAGTTCATACTTAATTAAACACGCAAGAATCCTCATTACGGGCAGATGTGATCCCAAAGAACGAAGAGAAAAAGAAACAAACACAACGAGATAACACAAAACAAAACTAAAAATTAAAAATTAACAGAGAAAAAGTAGGGGAGGAGGAACATACCAGAGTTAGATGAATGAGACGCTAAGAAGGAGATGAATTGAAATCTTCGGTCACCCGTCTACTTCCAAACTAGCTGTTTCCTCCCTTTTTTTTCTTTTTTTTGTTTTGATTGAGTGTGAAGTGTGTGCATAGGAGTGCTTTTATGCAGGTGAAGGGTTTATGCGAAGGGGGTAGGGTTATTTACTTGTTGAGAATGCGGTGGGTAATTTACCGCATAACACATTATGCGACCGCATAAGTGTTATGCGGTGGTTTCAACTCAGGTTACTCACACCCATGATGCGGTGCACTTTTGCGATCGCATAAGTGATATGCGGACAGCAAAGCGCACATCTTCACCGCATTCTGGCACACAATTTTAGCCCAACAATATGTCCAAGTCTGAGATCACTATGCGGTCCGCATAGTCAATATGCGACCGCTTACGTGTAACAAACTTC
Source organism: Nicotiana paniculata (assembly GCA_005239505.1). Classification (NCBI taxonomy): domain Eukaryota; kingdom Viridiplantae; phylum Streptophyta; class Magnoliopsida; order Solanales; family Solanaceae; genus Nicotiana; species Nicotiana paniculata. Next base: position 57,642 of record ML366811.1, on the reverse strand, counting down.
CCACTGTGATTTTTCTTCCATTTCATTCGCAATTTCACCCTGTTTTATGACCTTTTGGATCACCTACACTCTAATACACACTTCAATTTTCTCATTTTAATCTATCTAAGAAAAACAAAAAAATTAAAGGACAAAAAGGATGTTACCACACATGGGTTGCCTCCCATGAAGCGTTTGATTTAACGTCACGGCACGACGAAGTGGGCCCCTCCTTGGGCTTACTCATTGGTTGGTCATAGACCATCTTTGAGAGCCAACTGTTCCACCAAGTGTTTTTCTCCATATATGCCCAAGTAGTGCTTGACACGCTGGCCATTCACTTTGAAGGTTCGGAGCCCATCCTCCGATTCTAGTTCCACAGCTCCAAAAGGGTAGACATCCACCACCTTGAACGGGCCGGACCACTTCGATTTGAGTTTTCCCGGAACAACTTGAGCCTTGAATTGAAGAGAAAAACCAAGTCACCCGACTTGAACTCCTTTTTCAAGATCTTTTTGTCGTGGACGAACTTCATCCTTTCTTTGTACACAGTTGCACTCCATATGCATGGAAATGGAACTCCTCTATTTCATTGAGTTATGTTAACCTCAAATTTGCAACTTCGGCCTAGTCCAGGTTCAACCTTTTTAAAGCCCACATGGCTTTATGTTCCAGCTCTACGGGTAGATGACATGCCTTGCCGAAGACTAATCGGTAAGGAGAAGTGCCAATAGGGGTCTTGTACGTTGTGCGGTATGCCCAAAACGCGTCATCTAGCTTCCTTGACCAGTCGTTCCTGTTTGCATTAACAGTTTTTTCTAGAATATTCTTTATCTCTCGGTTGGAAACTTCAACTTGGCCGCTTGACTGAGGATGATAAGGTGTGACCACCTTATGTTTGACATCATATTTCTCCAATAGCCCCGTGAAAGACTTGTTACAGAAGTGAGATCCACCATCACTAAGAATGGCTCTAGGAGTGCCAAACCGTGTGAATATGTTTTTCTTTTCAAATACGGTCACACTCCTTGCCTCATTGTTTGTGGTTGCTTCAACCCACTTGGACACATAGTCCACTGCCACCAAGATGTATTTCATACCACACGAGCTCACCAAGAGACCCATAAAATCGATTCCCCACACATCAAAAATCTCGACTTCCATCACAAAGTGCATTGGCATTTCATGCCTCTTAGAGATTGATCCTTGCCTTTAACATTGGTCACAAACCTTGACCATTTGATTGGCATCATGATAAATCGACGGCCAATAATATGCACATTCAAGTACCTTCGCCGTCATTCGATTTCCCCCATGATGACCCCCAACCGGTGAGTCATGGCATGCCTTAAGAATTGGCATAATCTCCTCTTCTGGAACACACCGTCTAATGATATTATCAGCACAAATGCGGAATAATAGTGGCTCTTCCCAGTAGTATTGCCAACACTCTCTCAAAAACTTCTTCTTCTAATAAGATTCCAATCCATCCGTAATGAGGTTGCTAACCAAGTAGTTAGCAATATCACCGTACCAAGGAGTAGATGAAGAAGACAATGCCAAGATGTGCTCATCAGGAAAGGCATCATTGATATCAAGATTTTCCTTTGGTCGTCCGTCCTCTTCAAGCCTAGATAGATGATCCGCTACTTGATTTTCTGTGCTCTTGCGATCCTTGACCTCAAAGTCAAATTCTTGAAATAAGAGGACCCATCGGCACTACCTTGGATCCCAACAAATAAGCTCGAAATTTTTCAAAGGCATATACAATGGCAAGAAGTTCTTGCTCTGTCACAGTATAGTTCAATTGAGCACCATTGAGCGTCTTGTTTGCATAATAGATAGAATGGAGAACCTTTTTATGCCTTTGGCCAAGCACTGCTCCAATAGCTACACCACTGGCGTCACACATGAGCTCAAATGGAAGAAACCAATCTGGTGTGACAATAATGGGTGTCGTGGTGAGCTTCTTTTTTAGTTCCTCAAATTCCTTAAGGCATTTTTCATCAAACACAAACTTGGCATCTTTTTCAAGGAGCTTGCACATGGGATTTGCAATTTTCGAGAAGTCCTTGATAAAGCGCCGGTAGAATCTAACATGCCCCAAAAAGCTTCGGACACCTTTTACCGAGGTTGGTGGAGGAAGTTTGGAGATGATTTCAATTTTTGCTCGGTCAACCTCTATGCCATGTTTTGAAATTTTGTGTCCCAAGACAATGCCTTCATCCACCATGAAGTGGCATTTCTCGCAATCTAGCACAAGGTTGGTTTCCTCACATCTTTTGAAGGTAGCTGGAGCGTTGCATAATCCAAACGGCATCCGGCTAAAAGCAAAAGTTCCATATGGGCAAGTGAATGTTGTCTTTTCTTGGTCCTCCAATTCTATGTTGATTTGGTTGTATCCGGAATATCCATCAAGGAAGCAATAGAATGACCTTCCCGCTAGCCGATCAAGCATTTGATCAATAAAAGGCATAGGGAAATGGTCTTTGCACGTGGCACTGTTAAGCTTCTGGTAGTCCATACACACTCTCCACCCGGTTACCGTCCTTGTTGGGATGATCTCATTCTTCTCATTGTGGATTACTGTCATGCCTCCCTTCTTTGGCACACATTGCACCGGACTCACCCAAGAACTATCCCCAATGGGGTAGACCACCCCGGCATCCAACCACTTGATTATCTCCTTCTTGACCACCTCTTGCATCGATGGATTCAATCTCCTTTGGTGTTCAACACTCGGCTTTCTTCCTTCCTCCAATTGGATTTTATGTTCATAAATTCCGGTGGGAATTCCCCGGATGTCCGCTATTGTCCATCCTATTGCTTGTCGGGGTTCCCGCAAGACATTCAACAATTTACCTACCTGCACATCATCCAACAAAGAGGAAACGACTACGGGTAAAGTATCATTAGAGCCAAGAAATTTATACCTCAAATATGATGGAAGTGGCTTGAGCTCAAGTTGTGGCGGCTCAATGATGGAAGGCTTTGCGGGAGGAGTGTCTCTATTCTCTAAGTCAAGATAGAGCTTCTTCGTTGCATAAGTTTAGGACCCATGTCCTTCCAATGCATTCACGGCTTCTGCATACCCCTCCATGTCTTCACCATCAAAATTTACCAAAATTTCCGCCAAGGCCTCGCCGAAGCACTCTTCCTCCATCTTCATGTCACTAGAATCTTCGACCTCATCAACAACATCTATGACCGAGATCCATTCATATGCATTCGAAAACTTCAAACCCTTACTAGCTTGGAAAGTGACTTCCTTATCATTCACTCGAAACTTGATTTTTCGTTCTGAGTCCATCAAAGCTCTTCCCGTAGCAAGGAATGGTCTTCCCAATATGATAGGAATTTCCTTGTCAACCTTACAATCAAGGATAACAAAGTCGGCCGGGAGGAGGAACTTCCCCACTTTCACTAGGACATCATCAACAATACTCATGGGTCTCTTGATTGAACGGTTGGCCATTTGCAATCTCATACTTGTAGGTCTTGGAAAACTCAATCCCGCTTGTTTGTAAATAGCGAGAGGCATCAAGTTGATGCTAGCCGCATTATCATAAAGTGCCCTTGCAAAATCTCTCAACCAAATAGTACATGGGATGGTGAATGCTCCCGGGTCTTCCTTCTTCTCAACGGTTGTCGTAGCAATAATAGAACTAACTCGTTGATTCATACTCACCACTTCATTCTTGGTAGATCTCTTTTTGGTCATCAAGTCCTTTATGTATTTGGAAAATCCCGACATCTCTTGGAAAGCCTCCAAGAACGGGATGTTCACCGATAATTGCTTCAAAATATCATAAAACTTCTCAAACTTGCTATCATCTACCCTTCTTGCAAGCCTTTGAGGGAATGGAGAAGTAGGTCGAAGAATCGGTGGAGGAGCTTTTGGGGTCTCCTTCACCTTTTCCTCAACCTCTTCATGCTTTGCTTTTTGGACTTTCACCTCTTGGGAGGGCTTCTCACTCTCAACAACAACCGGCACTTCAACTTGCGCCTCAACTTCTTGCTCAAAATCATCCACTTCAACTACTTGTTCACTTTCATCTTGAAGGACTTTCCTGCTTCTAGTAGTAATAGCCATGCAATGAGAAGATGGACCGCTTGAATTCCCTTTTGGGTTGAAAATTGTATCACTTGGAATAGTACCTTTGAGCTTTGGATTTTGTTCTCTTGACAAGTCTTGCATATGCATCTCAAGCTTTTGTATAGAGGCGGTATGTGACCCCACGATTTCGGACATGTTTTTCATTGTAGCATCGCCTCTCTCTTGATTTTGAAAGATCTTTTCAAGCATCCCTTCCAACTTGGATTCATTTGAAGGACCTTCCTTGTAGTGCGAGGAGTTAGAATAGTGCCCCTTTGGTGGAACATAGGGGTTGCAACTCCGGTTGGCATAGTTGTTATTGTTGTTGTTCCAATTACCTTGACTCGACCCACCTTGATCATTGCACCAATTTTGTTGGCCTTGCCCTTGCGGGTTTGGCCTAAATTGATTTTGTTGGCGATACCCACCTTGAGGATTATGGACATAGTTAGCTTCTTCGAATTCTTGATTTCCCATTGGTTGCATATCTTCCACAACATTTACCTTCCTTGTCTGACTTTTCGTGAACATATTGGTCAACACATCAATGTTTGTGGAAAGACCGGCAATCAATTGGTCTCTCTCTTGGTTTTCCTTGATCATGTTGGTGAGAGACGGAGTACCATAAGAAATTCCACCACTAGCATCTTCAGAGTGCCATGCTTGATTGTGTTTGGCCATTTTATCCAAAATTTACGTAATCCTGGCGAATGATTTGTCCATGAAGGATCCGTCTGCTGCGTTTTGGCTATGGACTAGGACAATGGATCCAAACCCATGTAGAACTTCTCCATCAAAATAGCATCCGGGAAACCATGGTTCGGTGACCTCACTAAGTATAACTTGAATCAGTCCCACGCTTCATGTAAGTGTTCACCTAGTAGTTGTTTGAAGAAGAAGATTTTATCTCTAAGCTCAGACTTCTTTCTCTGTGGGAACCACTTGGACAAGAAGGCACGGACAAGTTCGGGGCAAGAAGTGATAGATTGAGGAGGTAGATTTTGAATTCACTTTCTCTCTTCTCCAGTCAATGAGTATTTGAACACTCGCAATCTCAGGGCGTCGTCTGTTACATTATTCTGTTTATGCATGGCGCACACACCCAAGAAATTCCTAAGGTGTTGCGTTGGATCATCATCAGTAGAGTTCCTGAATAATCCTTCTGTCTTAAGCATTAATCTGTGCTCTACTTTGAATGTAGCAGCTTCAACCCGTGGAGGAAGGATAGCGTTGGTATCATCAAGATATTACTCAATGTCCGCAAAGGGATTCTCCTCTTCATCATAATAGGCCATTCTTACCTAGCACACCAATCAAAATGTGATGGAATAGAAAAGATGTAAAGTAAAGTGCACACTAGTTAGTAATTTCAAAACCGTATTCCCCGGCAACGGCGCCAAATTTGATACGCTCTAATTACACCTTTAAACTAGTGTAAAGCAGTCGATGTCAAATATAATAACCCAACTAGGTTGGGGTCGAATCCCATAGGGAATAGGCGTGAAAGGATTACTTGAATAGTGTGAAGCTTAACTTAAATCGTGATTCTATTCCATTAGCGTAACAAGAGTATTGTAATTGAGTGTGTTGTAATTGAGTGAAATAATAATAAGTATAATTTTATAAGATTGTAATTAATTTGATTAACTAAACCAAGATTGTGTCCCCTTTAAAGAAATGTAATGCTATCGGTGTTAATATGATTTATTTCTAATGGAAGGTCCTTTTGATATGCAAATGATTTCTAAATGACTACCCAATATTTTTCAATAGTTGAGTCGTGTTTCCTATTTATTTTTCAAATATAAAAGAGTTGCAATTAAGAATAATCAATTTATTCCAAATAAAATACACTTATTCCTAAGCGATTCTATTAAACAAGGTTTAAAGCCTCGAGTTTTTGATATTTACTTCTACCAAACCCTAACCCACTTTTCCAAGTAAAGAAAGAGTATAACCGCACTTGTTAATGTTTGCAACCACCAATAACAAATGAATAATGAGAAATAAATATATATCAACCAATCATTATATATATATTCAATAGTAAACACCCATTAACATTCCACCCATTTAGGGTCCCCAACCTTAGTATTTAAAACTAGCCACACATGCTAAAATACAAAAAGAAGAGAATATTAAATGTCCTAGTTCTTACAAAAGAGCAAGATTCTTCACTCTCAAACTTCCAAAAGATGGAAATATTCAATGCTTGGAATGTAGCTATTTTTTCAGACCAGGTGCCCCACAAAACCCTAATAAAATTATTTATAGTGGGCTAAAAATCGGGGACAATTTCGGAAAAAAATACCCTTCTAGGTCAATTGTGCGACCACATATCTGTCGCCTAATAGAAATGCGATTCGCATTCTCTTCAAGTCCTTCGCATCTTCACAACCCTAGGTTCCAGATAGTCATCGCATATTGATTATGCGGTCCGCATTGTTGATATGCGACCGCATCTTGCCATCACATTTCTGGACTCAGCAATGTCTACTGGGGGTTTGTGATCCATTATGCGGTCCGCAGACTTGTTATGCAGCCGCATAATGTATCGCATTTTCTTTGCTTGAATTGGCCAAACAACCTGTTGTGGTTTGCGGTCTCCATGAGCATTATGCGGTCCGCATGTCTGGTTTGCGGTCCGCATGTTCAGTTTGCGATCGCATTTTGTCTTCTTCTTGCTCTTTTGCGGCTTTTTGATTTCATTTCCATGTTTTTTGGGTCCTCAAGCCTCATGCACTTCAGAACATCAAAATTACGTAAGTACAACATACAATTTCACTTGAAACGAGCTCTAAAATCTAAGCAATTGGTATTAAATATGCCAAAATTCTCCGGCACATCAGGTGACTGACGAGGACAGTCAAATGCCTTGCTTGAGGTCTTACAATTTTGATGTTGCCTCGTGGAGGTCTTACATTGGTGCCTTAGGAGGGCTTATGAGCTCGAAGTTGTCGGCCCTGAGGTCTTATTGTTTCGACTTTTTGATAACTAGATGGGGTGACTGTCGAGGACAGTCCCCGAGTTGGGGTTATGCCTTTTTTATGGTCTTACAATTTTGTACATGCCCTGCTTGAGGTCTTACAGTTTTGATGTTGCCTCGTGGAAGGCTTACATTAGTGACTTATGCAGGGCTTATGAGCTCGAAGTTTCCGGCCCTGAGGTCTTATGGCTCGAGTTTTTGATAACTCGATGGGGTGACTGTCGAGGGAAGTCTCCGAGTGTTTGGAAAATATTTGGCCATGGGGCCGTTTCCTGTGAAAATAGAAAACTTCTTTGATGCGCGAAGTGTTTTGATGATAAAAGATTCTTCTCCGATTACTTGGTACAAGTACATATCTTTCACCATCGAGGGTTTGATTATTCTATGAGGACACGGTTCATTCGACTGTTTGGTCCTATACATTTTTCTCCTGTCGAGACCCTCTTTGGCATGTTTCAGTGATCTCCCGGGGGGGGATGCCCCTCAGCATTTGAGGTTGATTGAAGAGAAGCCTTGAATACCTGGTGAGTTCTCCTTAGGTAGTATGTGGGTGTTGCCTTGTTGAAAACCTCGTCGGTAAAACTCACTTGGGATAAAATCCTACGTGAGGGAAAAAGAGCGCAACTCATGCTTTAAAACCTAAGGCCTTCGAGCTGGAGGGTGCTCTGATTCTTTTCAATCGAACACCTGCACATAGGTTAGCGTAAAACGTGAAGGAAAGAGGGAGAAGATTGTACCTTAACTGTGGTGGAATTCAAGCCTCGATATGCTTCGGTTACTCATTCCATGGACACGGCACAGTATTTTATTCGTTCATCAAGGATACGGTTTGTGATCGCTACTTGGCTACTTGCTTGTTCTTTGGCTCCTTCGATGTAGAAGTTGTCGATGGCGGTGCCACATCGTGTACTGCGAACATTTCTTTTGCTGCGTGTTGTTCCCCGTATACTATTTTTATTCCATCCTTTGTAGGGAACTTCATCATTTGATGAAGGGTTGACGACACCGCCCTCATACTGTGAATCCATGGCCTTCCGAGCAATGCATTGTATCTCATGTCACCTTAGATAACATGAAACTTGGTGTTTTGAATTGTACCGGCCACGCTGACTGGGAGGATGATTTCCCCTTTTATTGTTTCGCTCGCCATGTTGAATCCGTTGAGGACACGGGAGGCGGGCACGATCTGGTCGAACAACTTGCTCTACCACCCTCGACCTAATTATATTGGCCGAGCTACCTGGATCCACGAGCACACGTTTAACCTGAAATTTATTCAAAAGAAAAGAAATTACCAGTGCGTCATTATGAGGTTGAGACAAGGTCTCTATGTCCTCTTCGCAGAATGAAAGACCAATCTTCAGGTATATAGCTCCGAGTTCATTTTTCCCTGGTGATGGATACTTTTGTTTGCTTGAAAACGGGTCCCCGAGGGACGTCGAATCCTCCAATAATCATTTGGATGATGTGTCGTGGTTCTTATGTTACATTCTTCTTGTTCGCTTCTCTTTCCCGAAATTGGTTTTTAGCTCGGTCGTTGAGGACATCTCGAAGGTGTCCTTTGCTAATTAGTCTGGCTACCTCTTCTCGAAGTTGCCTGCAATTTTCGGTCCTATGACTGTGGGTACCGTGATATTCACCTATTAAGTTAGGGTTCCTTTCCGAAAGATATGATAGTACGGGTCTCGGCCACCTGGTATCTTTGATTTAACCTATGGCTGTTATGAGGTCTGAAACATCAACGTTGAAGTTGTACTCAGATAGACGGGGTGCCTCTACCGGCCCTTTGTGCCTATCTAACCCTGCTTTGTTTATGAGTCCCCGAGGATTTTATCCCCGATCCATCATTTGGTCACTTCGAGCTAGGTTACGCCTCGGGATATTTCTCTAATTTTCTATATATGGTTGATACCTTTCTTTGATTGGCCTCGGCTCTCTTTCTGGGAGCCTCGATTCCTTTGCTAAGAGCCTGCTGGGATACACTGAGCCCGAGGGGGGTTCCAATTGGTCATCCTCGACTCTGATCTTTGACTGATACCTGTTGTGCACATCCGCCCAAATTACGGCGGGATACTCGATTAAGTTTTGGTTCAACTGCTTTGAAGCTATCGAGCTTCGTTCATTCAAGCCCTGAGCAAAGGCTTGTACTGCCCAATCATCGGAGACCGGTGGTAATTCCATTCGTTCTAGTTGGAAGCGGGATACGAACTCCCTCAACATCTCATTCTCTCTTTGTTTGATTTTGAAGACATCATATTTCCTTGTAGCGACCTTGATGGCACTAGCATGTGCCTTCACAAAGGAGTACACCATCATGGCAAAAGAATCTATCAAATTCGGGGGCAGGTTATGATACCACATCATGGACCCTTTGGATAGTGTTTCTCCAAATGTTTTCAACATGACGGATTCAATCTCGTCATCTCTTAGGTCGTTCCCTTTCACAGCACAGGTGTAGGCAGTAATGTGCTCATTGGGGTCCGAGGTCCCGTTGTACTTCGGGAGATCGGGCATTTTGAATTTTTTCGGGATGGGCTTCGGGGTTGCATTTGATAGGAATGACTTTTGCACGAACTTTTTTGAATCGACACCCTTCAGAATCGGGGGTGCGCCCAGGATCTGATCGACCCTCGAGTTATAGGTCTCCATTTTTTTGTCGTTAGCTTCTATCTTCTTTTCGCTCGACTCAAACCTCTTTGTGAGGTCTTCGAGCATCTTCATAATGGCGGGGTCGGTTGCTGACCTATTATTGCTCGACTTTTCTGGTGCCTGTTCGACTCGAGGGGCCGTTTCTGGTAGTGTTGTGCTTGGGGTTCTCTGATGGCTTTGTAGCTGAGCAATAGCCACTTGTTGTTCTTGCAACATCTCAAAAATGACGTGAAGGCTAACTTCCCTTTCCTTTTGAGCAGGGGCTCACTGTGCCTCACGCTGGTCTCCTTCACGCACACTTCCATCTGTATTAGAGATCACATCGACATGTTGAACGTTGTGTGAGCCTTCATCGACAGGGATTTGCACTGGTGCGCCCCTTCAAGGTTTAGCGGTGGTATGCCGGCACTTGAAGCGGCTGCGCCATTCTCTCCGTGATCCTCATAACTGTTATTTGCATGTGCGATTACTGAGTTAGATATTTTCTCACCTGAAATTAAAGATTCTTGGACAAGAAAAAGTGTAAAGAATAACTTGTATTTTTAGAAAACCAGCACTAAAACAGTCATTATTATTTTTAGCCCCACGGTGGGCGCCAAACTATTTACTTTGAAAATGGTAATTACAATTATATTTGATTTTGTGGTTCTAAAATACGTGATCTATTTTAATACAAGTTGTTTAGGAAGTATATGCTAGGTGAAAAGTGAGAAAACGAAATAATAGTGAAAGGTGACGAGATTATGCAAACCGAGTGGAGAGACGGGGTCTCGAGCTTAGGCGGAATGAGCCTCAAGGTCGAGCTTAAGAGCTTGACAAGGTGCTGTCGAGAATGATATATCAGTATTGAAGGCCTCGAAGATGGACTATTTGTGACTAATAACGAGTAATAAATGAAGAACAACTAATGAACACAATAAATGAAAGGCAATAAATCAATGAAATAATTGTAGAGAATGTTTGAGTTAGAGAGCAAAGAATATTTTTGTTCTTGTATTCAATATCATGTGTCTTACAAAGTGACAAGGGTCCCATTTATATATGAGGGGGAATCCCAACATAGTACATGTGTAATTATTACAAAAGAGAGATGGTTGGTACAACCATTTAATGCCACGGTACGGGCTTGTACTATTTTGCATACTTAGTCAGTTTTAACCAAGTGCCTTTTAGGAGTTTCCCTCCTTTCTATGATGGTCTTCGATCTACACTGCGTTGGGGTCGATAACCCTCGATATGCCCCCTCGATGCCAAAACTCGAACCTTCGAGCTTTCTGAGTGTCGTAATGATCGTAAAATCGAGTTCTCCGATTTTAGTCGTATACATAAATTATACTCCCTAAGAAACACGTTCTTTAGGATGATACATCACATACTTGGCGATGTATTATTTGTGTGTTTTGAGGTTTCACCTAAATATTTTGAAAAAGTTATCGAATTTGTAAAAGAAAAGTTCTTTTCTTTTTCTTCATAGCTCTGTCGTGCCTCTGCTACCACCACCACCAAACCACAACCCATGATACAATAACTTTTACAACCACCCTTCTTATTTTTTCTCCCTCCCGATACCAATTTCATTTAACATTCCACATCATACACTGCTATTTCAATAACTACCTTAAAACACCAATGTAATAACAAATTTCACGTCCAGAAAAATAAATAATCAAGACTGAAAAATTACGTAACAAATATAGTATTTGATGAGTGTTACAATCTCTATGGTGTTCCTCTGATTCATCAAGAATATAAAGTATCTTAATGAGCTTGACTTTGATTTGATTCAAGGTTGTAAAGCTTGGTCTTGAATCTCCTTCTTGAGATTGAATTTGGATTTGATCATAAACAAGTAATTTAATCTTGAACACCTTGGTATATGATTTGGCTTCGTTCTTGATCTTGAACTTGAACTTGTAGCTTGAGTGCTTGAACTTGTAGCTTGTAGAGAAATTTGCGGTGTTAGATCCGCGAGCTCTCTGCTTGCTTCTTGTTATCACTTCTGGTGTCTTTTAGCTTTATGAAAACCTCTATTTATAGTTTTAGGGAATGGTGTGGCTCTGTGATTTGATTGGTCTGTTTGAATTGATCAATACCATCTAGAAACTTGGCACAACTCTATTGGTTGTTGAGTTGACTTGGTATGCCACCCTTTCTTGACATATGTCATGATTTCATTGGCTCATTTATTTGGCTTGGATTGTCACATTACTTGACACATAGCATGATTTTATTAGCTCGTTCATGTGACTTGGATTGCCACGTCACTTGACATGTGGCATGAGCCAGGGCTTTAAGACGGGCTACTAGCATTTGGACTTTGGGCTAGTAAAATGGGCTCGTCTTTTGGAGTCCAATTAATGGACTGCCGAAATAAAATACTTTAATTAAATCCATGGTGGTCTTAAACAACTAATTTTAATTTGAGCTTAACATTTATTGAATGTAGGAATTTATCCAAACTTAATATGAATTTTAATTCCACAAAATTTATGTGTTTACAAATGCCCCTACTTCAAGATTTGTCACAGTTAACCTTTGAAGATTAGTCTTGAAGTACCCATGACGCTCCTCCATTTAAGAGAAAAATCTAATAGAACTTTGTCAATGTTGCTAAGTCCATAACATTAGTTACGTCAATTTCCTTCTAAAATATACAATATAATTTGTTTGTCTTTGCTAGTCGCTTTAACCTTTCAATTCATACTTAAACAATTAAATAATAATGTTAAAGCTATGAATCTTGAGCAAATCAGTAAGTTTACCCACCATCAGTCGTATATGGCATTTGAACACCATATTCTATCCAAGATCACGTCATTTCCTCGTTATTAGTTTTCTGATCTTGCGTGATTCGCCTAGCATGTGGTTTAATGGCGAGACTAAGGCCTCATTTGTTTGCACTTAGTGAAGGTCTGAATCTTAATTATTCAGATTTCAGACATGAAGTGCGTTTCTTTTTAAAGTCTGAATCGTAATTATTCAGATCTTAATCATTAAGTGTGTTTGTTTTTTTACTTCACAACCACTTAATTGGTTTGAATAGGTCTGTATCATTAAGATCTATAATAGAGACTTAATTTCATTAAGATTCTATCATCCATATTTATTATTAACTGTCGGCACCGCCTACCATTATCAACTACCACCATGCCACCCACCACCACCATACTCAAACCACCACCACCATCATCCTCAATCATAGTCGCCACCATTATCGACTACCACCACCCACCATCCCCGCCACTCCCACCACCATCATTCTCAACGACAACCAACACTCATCCACCTCAACTACCACAACTTACCATCTCATCACCATTGACAACCATAGCTGGCACTGTCAATTATTATAAACTACCACCACCACCCGTCATTATTAAATGTTGCCACCCACCACCACCAACGTTAATAATAATAGCTACCACTTCCAATCACCACTAGTTACTGCCCTAAACTACTACCATCAACCAACTCTACAACCAACCACCGATTTTAGTCGGTATTCACAAGCACTACCGTTAGCCATCACCACCAGCAACTATCATATTTTAAAAAACTATACATTTTAGTGATGGAATATTAGATTAATTAGTATTTTATTTGAATTTATGTTTATTAATTTTCAAATAAACGTAAATTTTATATATTCAGATGTTAAAAAACAAACAGTCTTAATCATTCAATATTCAGATCTTAATATACATCTAAACATTCAGATGTGTATTCAGATTCAGATGTCTTAATCTTAATACACATCTTCATATCTAGACGTGTATTCAGATTCAGACGTCTTAATCTTAAAAGAAACAAATGAGGTCTAAGTATTTGAATTTAGATCACCCAACCGTCTTTAAGTAGATCACCTAGTCCCTCTTTATCTATTTTTTTTTTTTTTGGGAACGGATAACTCCCCATGCAACTGCCCTCCTATTTTTTAGGAGATAATATCTTATTCTGTTGAAGATATTATAGTCACTGCACATCTTAATGGATTAGAAGAACTCCCTTGGGCATCTATATAAGAGTCAAGTCCCATCAAACTCATAGTGCATCCCAATCTTTCTGCGGGCTCTACTCACTGTATTTTTTTTTTCCTTAACGATGTCATAAGCTTGAGTTCATCTTCACAATTTGCAGGTTCACTCCTTTGAACTAGGAGAATTTATTTATTAGTATTCCATGTAAGGCTTCTTGATTTCTCTTTTGTCTTGTATGAATTTTCCCTTTATTGTTTGCAGGAAGCTTCTTTGGTGGAATTTGCTGCACTTTTGCATGCTGCATTTATCTTTGAAATTTGGAAAGGAATATAATCCCTTCCCATCTCTTGTATTTCTTTTGTTCTCTCTTTGTTGACATTTCTTTTCATGTTTAAAGAGGAAACAACGGTTATTATATAAGTTCTTTGAATTACTTTATCCCATTTGAGGCGAAGATTATTTTACCTTGGTCAAGGCAAAGATTTTGCGATGTCTCATGTAGAAGAATTTACAACGTCCGAGACAAAGATCATTACACCATTTAAGTCGAAGATTGTACATTACCTGATATAAGTTAAGACTATTACACCGTCTAACTCAAATACTTTACTTTACCCCATGCAAAAGCCATCACACTGTCTAAGTTGAAAACATTACTTCATCCGAGGCAAAGACCATTACACCGTCTGAGCCAAAAATTTACTTTGTCTGAAGTGAAGACCAGTCTGAGCCAAAGATTTTACTTTGTCTGAGGTGAAGACCATTACACCGTCAAGAAATTGACTTTATATTGTTTGAAGATTTAACTTAATTTTATCTGAGGTATAGACCATTATACCGTCTAAGCCAAAGATTTCATTTTATCTTAGGCAAAGTTCATTACACTGTCTAAGACAAAGATTTATTGCCTCAAGCGAAGACCATTACACCGTCTGAGCTAAAGATTTCATTTTATTAGAAAACTTGACTTTCTTTATCTATGCAAAGACCATTACATCATCTAAGCGAAAACTTTACTTTTATCTGAGGCAAAGACTATTATACCGTCTGAGCCAAAGATTTATTTTGTCTGAAGCGAACACCATTACACCGTCTGAGGTAAAGACTTTATTTTATTGAAAATTTGACTATCTTTATCTGTGGCAAAGATCATTACACCGTCTGAGGCAAAAATTTACTTTGTCTGAGGTGAAGACTATTACACCGTCTGAGCGAAAGACTTTACTTTATATGAGGCAAAGCCTATTACGCCGGCTAAGCTGAGGACTGTATTTTATAAAGGCAAAGACAACCATCTAAGATAAGGACTTTTCTTTGTCCGAAGCTAAGACCATTATACAGTCTAAGATGAAGATTATATTTTGTACAAGGCGAAGACAACTATCTAAGCTGAATACTTTACTTTGTCCGAGGCTAAGACCATTACACTGTCTAAGTTGAAGACTATATTTCACAAAGGCGAAGACAACCATCTAAGATCCATTACACCGTCTAAGCTTAAGACTATATATTTTATCCAAGACCAAGAGCAACGAAGTTCAATATAGAGTCTTAACTTACTTTACCGCCAAAAGATTTGATCTTTTGGTGCATGAAAACTCGTCCTCATTTCTAGATGTATGAATCAGAGATTGTATGAAGCATGATTTGTTTTTCAAAAAGTTGACCACCAAGAATATCTCTTCAACTTCAATCTTCACATATTTATGTTTTTTTTTTTTTTTTTTTTTGCAGGTAGAAAAAGAAATCAATTCCAAAGATACTACTTTCGTAAAGATAACCTCATAGTCGAAGAACTTTTTTCTGCAACATAAATCAAGTCATGCAAGCCAACATTTTAAATACTTCCAGTAGAAGAGTTGAAGATATATTAAAACCTTCCTTCAAATAATTCAAGATATAAATATTTAAAGATGGTGCAGACTATATCAAAGGATTTTACCATACACTTGGAGATATACTGAAGCTTCCAACTAAATATGAAGGCTATATCAATTTGAAGACTTCAAGACTATTAGGGGGGCTTCTTATTCGCTTTCAATTGAAGACTTGGTGCTTGGAAGAATTAAACTTACAGATTTCAACTTGAAGACATGGCATACTTGAAGGTTTCTACTTGAAGACTTGACATATTCGAAGACTTCGACTTGAAGACTTAGTGGATTTGAAGACTTTGACTTAATGATTCAACTTGAAGGTTAAAGTATAAGAGTTAAACTTGAAGATGTAGCCACTTTGAAGAATTCTACTTGAAGATGTGGCAGACTTGGATAGTTAAAGACATAGCGGACTAGAAGAATATAACTCAACTTGAACTTGAAGATTTAGTATGCTAGAGACTTCAAATCAATGATATAGAAAATAGGAAGAATTCAACTTGGCGACTTAGCAAACTTGAAGAATTCAGCTCAAAGACATGACGATCTTGAAAACTTTGCAGCCTGCTAAAGACTATAATTGTCTCGAAGATATCAATTTCGGTGAAGAGGATCAAGTCGTTCTGCAGTTTATAACAAGTGAGCCTTTTTTAAAAACTTTATGAATTTGATGACTTGGCAGACTTGAATACTGAAACTTTAAGACCTAGCGGGATTGAATACTTCAAATTGATGATGTAATAGACTTGACAAAATCAACTTGACTTAGAATTGGAGCCTTCAACTTGAATATTTAGCCTCTTATTAAAGTAACTACAATCTTTCCATCAAAGATCTCCCTTTGACATAGAAGGCTTGCCCTCATTGATCCACCAAGATAAGACAGAGAGTTCAACTAAAGAATACATGTACACCTAATTTTCAAGTGTCAATCTAGTGAATTATATTCCATCATGACTCATTTGAATAATGCCTTGGGTAATATATATTTTTGAACTCATATGACTGATCTTAAAATGAAACTCTAATCTGCCTATGTACCTCACTGAAGAGGATCAAGTCATTCCGTTGTTCGAAATAGATGAGTCTTTTTTTTAAATGTCCTAACTTTTGCCTAGGCCGCCTCTTTCGAGGTTTTCAACCTAGTGGACTCATTTTTTAGGGGGGTCCTGCATAGTTTATACTCTTGCAGGTCCGAAGTAACATGCAGTTTATGCTCTTGCGTTGAGGAGCGTATTTTTCTTCTTCAAGGATAGTATCTCTTCATGAATTTCCCGTTGGCAGGGCCAATCCGCAAACCTTTTAAGTCAACTATCTTGTAAGTGCCACTTGAGTATACCTCTTGTGCAACATACGATCCATCCCACTTAGCAAATAATTTGCCTCCAGATCGACGAGAGGTAATAATAGGCCTTTTGACTACAAGAACTTGGTCACCCACTTGGAAAGATCTAAGGCGCACCCTTTTGTTAAAAGAACGAGACAGGCGAGCTTGATAACATCCAAGGCTTGTCGAGCTCCCGGTTCTAGACAAAGCTACAGGGGTTACCACCACATCCTTTCCCGATAGACTTGAAGTTCTTCATAGGCAGGCGAGGTAGAAAATCTTCTCTCAAAAAGAGACAGACCAGAGATGACAGAGGAAGGTATTCGGTTCAAAAAAGATATGGCAGTCCGAACAGCTTCAGTCCAAAATTTACTAAGGACAGAAGCAATCTACAAGCCTTAGCAACCGCTTTCCTGCGGACCTTATGTAAAAAAAAGCAGCGAATAGCCTCTTTTCATCAAGATCTTCCAAATCTTCAAGGCGTAACTGAGCATTTTCTTTATCAGTGATTCCTTCTTGAATGGAAAGCCACAACGATGGGATTTGACGCTCAAGTGGAAGGACTGCTTCAACTCCATAAATAAGTGAATAAGGAGTCGTTTGCGTTGGTGTGCAATATGTGATCTTGTATGCCCAAAGAGATTCTTCCATTATCTTATGCCAATCTCTCTTAGACTTAGAGACAACCTTTTTTAACAAGTTGTAGAGCGTCTTGTTAAAAGCTTCAGCAAGTCCATTGACAGCAGCATAATACATGGAGGAATTGCGTTGCTTGAAGCCAAAAAGATCACATATTTTATTCATTAACTTGTTATCAAATGGCTTACCATTTTCCATAAATATATATCGAGGAATGCCAAAGCGATAGATAATATTGACTCAGATGAAGCTAGCCACATTTTCCTTCTTTACTTCCTTAAGAGAAACAGCTTCAGCCCACTTCGAGAAGTAATCAGTTGCAGCCACAATGTATAGATGTCCACCAGAAGACTTTGGCAATGTACCAAAAACATCCAAAACCCAAGAATCAAATGGACAAGAAGCAATAGTTAGGTGTAATACTTTAGGTGGTTGATGTAAGAAGCTAGCATGGAATTGGCAAGCTTTACACCTTCGAGCTTAATCTAAAAAATCTTTCACCATGGTTGAAAAATAATACCCAATTCTTTTTATGTGAAAATGAAGTTTTGGCCCATATTGATGCGCACCACATACTCCAGAGTGTGCTTATTGCAGGGCTTGAAGGGATTCATCAGTCCCCAACAACGTAAGAGCACTCCATCAAATGATCGTTTGTAGAGTGTATTCTTGTAATAAAGAAACTGAAGGGCTCTCCTTCGGATTTTTGTCTTCCTTCGGGGATTTTTTGGCAATATCCCATAACAAAGATAATCGATTAATGTTTGTCGCCAATATTCAATTTCAACCTCAAGAATGGAAGCAAGATGCTCAACTTCGCTTTCTTCTTCCTTGTAGTCATTTAGTAGAGGAACTACCCATCTTTGGTAAACAACGACTTGTGTTTGATCAGGAAAAGATAATGTAGAAGCTAAGGTTGCTAATGCATCAGTTCTCTTATTTTCCTTTCTCGGCACGTGTTGAATAGTTACCTCTCCAAGCCAACTTACCAATCTTTGATCATAGTTGTGATATGGCACCAAACTCTGGCTTCTTGACCTCATAGCTACCCAAAACATGATTGATCACTAACTTGGAGTCTCCAAAAACTTGTAGTTGCAATTTTTTGATATCTGCAGTCATTTTAAGCCCAAGTATGAGCTATTCAGCAACATTACTGGAGCACAGTTGTGTCAGAGTGAAAGAATATGGAAAAGCTTCTCCTTGAGAAGTGATAAACATTATTCCAGCGTTAGCTCCTTCACGATGTGCAACGCCATCAAAATACATCTTCCAAGGAGGTTGGATTTCTATGACCATTGCATCTTCATCAGGCAATTCATCAGACAACTCCCAATCATTTGGAATCGGATGGTCAGCTAGGTAGTCTGCCAATGATTGTCCTTTTACCGACTTTTGAGGAACATACACAATTTTAAATTGTTGCAATTGGAGGTACCACCTTGCTAATCGATCACTTAGGATAGGTTAGACATGACAAACTTGATAGGATTTGCCCTTGAGACGAGTCGCACAATGTGAGCTTGGAAGTAATGCTTCAGCTTCTGAATAGAGAAGACAAGTGCCAAACATAACTTCTGAATAGGTGATACTTGATCTCATTTGGCGTCGTCATCCTACTCAATTAATAAAGTGTATTTTCTTTGCCTTCATTGTTTCCTTGAGCCAAAAGTGCTCCTACTGACCTTTCATGTGCTGAAATGTATAATATTAATAGCTTTCTAGGTATGGGGGCTGCCAGTACTAGAGACTTCATCAAATAGGATTTAATGCTTTCAAAACCAATCCTACAAGCTTGGTACCATTCAAAAGGAACTCCCTTCTTCATGAGGTGACTGAATGGTTGTCATCTTCCAGCCAGATTCGAAATAAATCTTCTAAGATATGCCAACTCCTACAAGCTTTTTAATTCATGAATATCAGTTTCGATACCTCGGTGTCGAACAATAAAACTGAGGAACTTCCCAGAAGTTACTCCAAAGGCGCACTTCAACGGATTCATTCTGAGTTGGTATCTCCGAATCCGTTCAAATACCATCCTCAAATATTGCAAATGATCATCTTTCTTCCTTGACTTTACCACCAAGTCGTTAACATAACACTCTACATTTTTATGAAGCATGTCATCAAAAATATTTTGCATGGCACGTTGATATGTAGCACCAACATTCTTCAAACCAAAAGGCATTACCTTGTAGCAGTATATACCTTTAGGGGTGAGAAAGGCAGTAAGTTCTTCATCCTTCGGTGCCAGAGGAACTTCCCAGAAGTAACTCCAAAGGCGCACTTCAACGGATTCATTCTGAGTTGGTATCTCCGAAGTCGTTTAAATACCATCCTCAAATCTTTCAAATGATCATATTTCTTCCTTGACTTTGCCACTAACTCGTCAACAAATACTCCACGTTTTTATGAAGCATGTGATCAAAAATATTTTGCATGGCACATTGATATGTAGCACCAGCATTCTTTAAACCAAAAGGCATTACCTTGTAGCAGTATATACCTTTAGGGGTAAGAAAGGCAGTAAGTTCTTCATCCTTCGGTGCCATGGTAATTTGATATATCCATCCGAACCATCCATGAATGACATTGCCTTGTATCCAGTCTTGGCATCAATCATGAGCTCAGTGATAGGAAGAGGAAATTCATCCTTAGGACAAGCGTTATTTAGGTCCCTAAAGTCAACACAAACTCGGATTTGGCCATTCTTCTTTCTTACAGGGACGATTCTTGAAATCCATGTAGGATCCTCAATAAGCTTGTTAACTTTGGTTTCAATCAAGGGAACCAACTCAGCTCTGAAGCAATGTTGTGCTTGCTTCACAGGACGAGCACCTCGTTTGACAGCAAGATAATGAACATCCACCTTGGGGTCTAAACCTGGCATAACTTTGTAGCTCCAAGCAAATACGTCTTTGAACTCTTTAAGTAGCTCAATATATTTGCTCTCTTCATCACCAGTTAGAGAGGCACTTACATATGTGGGCTTTGGATCTTCAACAGCTCCGATATTGACTTCTTTTAGTGAATCAACCGTTGTCATCACCCCTTCTTTAAGCTCGGGTGGAGCATCTTTAGCGTATTCATCATCTTTAGGATCACCATCATTAAAATATATGTGATGACTTACATGAATATCAAGGAAATTTTCCTCGACTTCCATTAAAGATGAAGCATTTTGTTCGTCATGAATGGTGATATGATATGATGACCCCACACTTTCTTCATCTTACTCCCATTCTTCAGTGTGGACTGTAGTATGAGCCTTTTCTTTGAGAACCTCTCCGCACGAAACTATAAGTTTGGTCTCTCGCCTCATTCTAGAAGGAATCAGACTTGGGCAGTCTGTGGTCAAAATCTCTTTTTTAGCGAAGATAGGTGCTCCAATCCTTCTATCACTTCCATGACGCTTGTTCTCCTTCTTCAGTGGTCCCAACCTATCAAAGAGTGAGGTCATTGGTTTCGTAAGTCGATCAAACACGGAAGGCTTCTTATTAAGCGTCGTATACACTTCTTTAGCAGTAATGTAGTTACAACTTGCCCTTTTAAGAGAGATACATTTTGGCGGGGGTTGTTTGTAACCCAATCCTTCACGTGATTTCTTAAGTGTGTAACCTTTCTCCATCATCATCTTTCGAGTAGGGTTTGAAGATTCAAGCGGGAGCTTTCCCAACGTGGATGGTTCATTGGGATCATATCCAGCTTTTGCTAACAACTTGTAGGCGTATGGGTCAAAACCCTCATCTGTGCGCTTTGCAGGGATTGCTAGATTTAGAAGGGAATTGTGGTTAGATGATTTGACAAACCCTTTAAGCCACTTTGTAGAAGACATAACTGCATCAATTCGCTTGATAGGAAGGTTCAAAGTCTCCTAATACATTACCTTGTAGTTCAAAAGATGGATCTTCAACCTTCCTTGCCTTTGGGACATAGCGAAGAATAGGAGTCACTTTCTTACTTGAAGATGCCTCATTCATCTTGTTCCTATCATAAAGCACCTGATCTTTTTCAACTGTAATCTTTGCCTTGCTAGTTGTGACATCAACCTTCTTTGCAACACTTTTGGTCAACATCACATCATCAACCTTCTTTGCAACACTTTTGGTCAACATTACATCATCAACCTCACATCCTTTGAGGCGTAATTCTTTAAGTAGAATTTTGCATCGGCAAAGTATGATTCAGCCTCGGTAAAGGGCTTATCTTCAGCAACTATCTTCTTTTCGACCCCATCTTCACAGTACTTCAAGCATTGATGTAGGTGGATGAGATCACTTTATTCTCGTGTATCCATGGCCTAACTAACAAGATATTTTATGATGTCCTTGCAATGATCACGTGCATCCATTCACTCGAATGCAAATCTCCCATATTTATTTCCAATTTGATAGCCCCTATAGCTCTTTTCCCCCTTGATTGAACCCTTGAATAATCAAACGAATTTCACTGTTCATCCATCAGTATGCAAGATCTTTTACAGTACGAATAGGGAGAATATTTACGCCATATCCATCATCAATTAAAGTTCTACTTATTCTCTGCTCTCCCACAAATCCAACCATAAATAGCGGACGATTATGGGGTGTTTCACCTAAAAGATCATCATTACTAAATGTGATTTTTGTATCACAAATGTCCACTTCTTCGGAGAAATGCTCAGTGATTTTTTTAGACAAGGGAGGTGGCAGCAATGATGGATCTTCCTTCTTTATCTCTTCTTCATCTACCTTATAACATGAGGCCTTGATATCTTCACGGTAATCTTGAATGCGTAACCATCTTGGTACGAACTCATCCAATGTTACTGGACGGTGTAACCTTTGATTGTGATTCTCGTCCATTTTTGTTTTCTTCCAATTCTTATCTATAATTTTCTTCTTGGGTCTTTTCACAATTTTCTCTCTAGTCAATTACTTACCTGACTCCCTTTGTGAATTTGTCTTGCAGCGTCTCCGTCGAGTCACAAGAATCAAACCTTTATCATCAGTCTAACCATAACGTGATTCACTTTCCTTTTGAGAT
The DNA here is from genome assembly GCA_005239505.1 of Nicotiana paniculata. Taxonomy (NCBI): domain Eukaryota; kingdom Viridiplantae; phylum Streptophyta; class Magnoliopsida; order Solanales; family Solanaceae; genus Nicotiana; species Nicotiana paniculata. Next base: position 35,087 of record ML366811.1, on the reverse strand, counting down.
CTTTCCTCAACTATTACTTTATTCAATATAGGGAGAAGCAATGGTTTGTTCACATTGATAGGTTCAAAGTCACCAAATTTAATCATGTTTAGTGATGATGCAGTTTGGATGCCATCACATTCATATACTTTGGCAAAATTGCAAAGGACAATGGGATCAAGTGAACCAAAAGTAACAAAGACATGATTCGAACTTTCTTTCTCATCCTTGAGGGAGATTTTTCCTTCAGTGTCCAAGTCCATGACTTTCTCCTTGATGATAAAGCACTTTTCAATAGGGTGGAGAATCAACCGATGGTACTTGCAATAATTTGGATCATTAGTCCTTCTAGTTTCGTCTAGCCGCTTCATTTCAGGTAACTTAATGAGTTTCAACTCAATGAGTTCTTCAAAGATTGCTGGAACGTCAGAGTCCAAGAATCGATATGATTTCGCTTGCATTTCCTTTAGAGTTAACTTTTGGCTAGATTTATCCTGTAGAGACGTTGTCTTCATACTTTAATTCTTACTCACTTTTGTAGTGACCTTTAATGGCGAGGCATTAACATTCATTGATTCCTTGCTCTCAGACTTTGGCACTAACTTGTCTCCTTTGTTTATTTCTTGTCTATCCTTCACTTTACGAGGTTCATAAACAGGTGGCCCTTGATTTCCACTTGAAGACATGCTTAACTCCATATCATGAGCATGTGTAGCTAACTCTTCAAAATACTTAGGATCGATACCCTGTAGGATATAGTAGAGTAACCAGTGCATTCCTTGGATACACATTTCTATTACAGAAGCTTCACTAAGTCTGTCTTTACAGTTGAGGCTTGCATTCCTCTATCGATTGATGAAATCAATGACTGGTTCATCCTTCCATTGACGCGTGTTTGTGAGTTCAACCATAATTACAATGCGCCTTGTGCTATAGAAGCGATTGAGAAATTCATGTTCAAGTTGCTCCCAGCTACCGATGAAACTAGCCTCGAGATCAGTGTACTAATCAAAAGTATTTCCTTTTAAGGAACTGACAAATTTTTTGACAAGAAAATCTCCATAGGTTCCAGCATTATTACAAGTTTTAACGAAGTGTGCAATGTGTTGCTTTGGATTTCCTTTTCCATCAAATTATTGAAATTTTGGGGGTTGATAACCTGCAGGCATCTTCAAACTATCAATTTTCAAAGTGTATGGATTTGCATAAGACTTAGCAGCAACATCGTACTTATCTTTGATGGTTCCCATGATGAAGTCTTTCAATTGATTAATGGTAATAACCCCATCATATGAAATCCGAAGTTCTTTAGGAGTCATTGTCTTCCTTGCAGATGAGTCTCCTTTCTATTACATCAAAGGGAGCTTTCCAGGAGCATGACTTGAATCTCCCTCCATCATGATTTCAACTCTATATGTTAGCTTAAAAATTTGATTATCTTGATCTTGCATATGCTTCATTAACCCTTCAATTGCCTTTGTTAAATTTGCGAGTTGTTCTTTAACAGTTGAAGTGTTAGTCATCATTGGTTAGATAACCATCGTGGATGGTGGAGCAAAGCATGGATATTCTCTTACACCATACTTTGAGTGGAACAACTCACATGGAGTGCTTGGATCTAATCCAGTGATCAAGACATCATCACCATCCTGTGTGATGATATTCTTAGATCTACATGGGCTAAGTAGAGATAATACCTTCTCAACAATTTCAGCAATGTTCGCTCCTTCTTCCAATTCAGTTGGAAAAGATCTTTCCCCCTTTGAGGATAGAAAATCAAAGATAGGAACTGATGCAGACGACATTTGAAATGCTTGTTTTCCCAGCAAGCTTGCCTTGTTCCTAGTGACAGGTCCTACGTTTTTCATAGTAGGCTCCAACAAGTTTTCCACATCAGATGAAAACTTGGGATCCGTAACCTTAGTAGTAGTGAATTTGAAGTTGATCTTCTTAGGAGCCATTTCTATGTTCTTGAAATTTTGTAATTTGAAGAGATGAGAAGTAGAGATGGTCCCATTGGGCGTGCCAGAAATTTGTAACAACAAATTTTTGCGTCGAGAAAAATAAATAATCAAGACTAGAAAATTGCGTCACAATTGTAGTATTTGATTTCAGTAAGTAATGAGTATTACAATCTCTATGGTATTTCTCTGATTCTTCAAGATCATAAAGTATCTTAATGAGCTTGACTTTCATTCGATTCAAGGGCTTGTAAAGCTTGGTCTTGAATCTCCTTCTTGAGATTGAATTTGTATTTGATCACGAACAAGTAACTTGATCTTGAACGCCTTGGTATTTGATTTGGCTTTGTTCTTGAACTTGAACTTGTAGCTTGAGTGATTGAGTGCTTGAGTGATTGAACTTGTAGCTTGGAGAGAAATTTGCGGTGTTTGATCCACGAGCTCTCTGTTTGCTTCTTGTTATCACTTCTGGTGTTTTCTAGATTTACGAAGACTTCTATTTATAGTTGTAGGGAGTGGTGTGGCTCTGCAATTTGATTAGTCCATTTGAATTGACCAATACCATCTAGAAACTTGGCACTACTCTATTGGTTGTTGAGTTGACTTGGTATGCCACCTTTTCTTGACATATGTCATGATTTCATTGGCTCATTTATTTGGCTTGGATTGCCACATCATGATTTTTTGGCTCGTTCTTTTGACATTTGCATGTATACCCACTTTTTGTGTCACGTTTTAACTTGTTCCCGCTTTGCAAAAAAAATTGCAAGTGTACCCGCTTTTTCACATAACTTCAGCATACGGGGCTAAAGTAGCAAAGGCAATCACGCAAAATTTCAGCATTCTAGTAGACGGGCCTGAAGTAGCAAGTGTGCTGAACCAAGTGTGCTGAAGTTTTTGTTTTGTAACTGGCAAACTGCAGCTCTAGAGCTGAAGTTTTTGTTTTGTAACTGGCAAACTGCAGCTCTAGAGCTGAAGTTTTTGTTTTGTAACTGGCAAACTGCAGCTCTAGAGCTGAAGTTTTTGTTTTGTAACTGGCGAACTTCAGCTCTAGAGCTGAAGTATTTGTTTTGTAACTGGCAAACTTCAGCTCTAGAGCTGAAGTTTTTCTTTTGTAACTAGTGAAATTCAGCTCTAGAGTTGAAGTTTTTGTCTACTAACTTACGTTTATTTATAATTTTATTTTTAAATAATCTAATAAATATATTTATGACAATCATCCCATGAACTGAAGTTCCATAGCACCACCAACAGCAGCAAAAGAAAGAAGAAGAAGAAGAAGAACAAGAAGAAGAAGTAGAAGAAGAAGAAGAAGAAGAAGAAAACGAAGGCGGAGAAGGAGGAGGAGAAAGGGGGCTGAAGTTATTTTAAAAGTGGGTACAAGTTAAAAAAAATTTAAAGTAAATGGGTAATGCAATTTTTACAATTAAATGGACTGCCCAAATAAAAAAATGTACTTCAATAAATTACATGGTAGACTTAAATAATTAATTATAATTTGAACTTAACATTTGTTGAATGTAGGAATTTATCCAAACTTAATATGAATTTTAATTCCACAAAATTTATGTGCTTACACCCAGGTCTCAACAATTATAGCTTTCGTCAAGGTTACCTGAAAATTAAGTTATCGTTTCAACAGAACTTCTTCAATAGCCCCTTTGAAATTTTTGGTTTGGAGAATCATAGATTGCTCAACTTCATTCTCATCAGATCTGTTTGGAAGAAAAGAAAAGGAAATTAAATTAAGTGATAGCGCCCTAATAATGTGCACGCAAGGGGGGATATATATTAATACCCTTTCCTTTACCCTATCTCCCTAACCCTATTATTTCCTCTACCTATTCTTCAGCGCCGCTTTTACTTTTCTCCCTCTCTCCCGCCAACTGTAAACCCAGTAGAGAAAGTGAACTCCGGCGACTTCAATAGTACGTTTCTCCCTCTCTCTCTCTCTCCGTTCCTTTGTTACAATTTCAAGCATCAGCAGATTTCACCTCCGTATCCATTTCAAGAGACCTTCTCTCTTTCATTGAACTCTCTTCAGGTACCCTTTTTTCTTTGATGTAGAAACGGGTATTTTTCTTTCAAGAGACAAAATTTTTATGTTATAAATAGTTTTCATCTTATTTTAGCTTCTTTTTGTAAATATTAGTTAGGCGTGTTTATAGCATTATATTTTCCGTGGAATCGCTCAAATTGATTTATTGAGGCGACTGAACGGTTGGCATCTTCCGGCCAGATTCGAAATAAATCTTCTAAGATATGCCAACTCCTACAAGCTTTTTAATTCATGAATATCAGTTTCGATACCTCGGTGTCGAACAATAAAACTGAGAAACTTCCCAGAAGTTACTCCAAAGGCGAACTTCAACGGATTCATTCTAAGTTGGTATCTCCGAATCCGTTCAAATACCATCCTCAAATATTTCAAATGATCATCTTCCATCCTTGACTTTACCACCAAGTCGTTAACATAACACTCTACGTTTTTTATGAAGCATGTCTTCAAAAATATTTTACATGGCACGTTGATATGTAGCACCAACATTCTTCAAACCAAAAGGCATTACCTTGTAGCAGTATATACATTTAGGGGTGAGAAAGGCAGTAAGTTCTTCATCCTTCGGTGCCAGAGGAACTTCCCAGAAGTAACTCCAAAGGCGCACTTCAACGGATTCATTATGAGTTGGTATCTCTGAAGTCGTTCAAATACCATCCTCAAATCTTGCAAATGATCATCTTTCTTCCTTGACTTTACCACCAAGTCATCAATATAACACTCCACGTTTTTATGTAGCATGTCATCAAAAATATTTTGTATGGCACATTGATATGTAGCACCAGCATTCTTTAAACCAAAAGGCATTACCTTGTAGCAGTATATACCTTTAGGGGTGAGAAAGTCAGTAAGTTCTTCATCCTTCGGTGCCATGGGAATTTGATATATCCATCCGAACCATCCATGAATGACATTTCCTCGTATCCACTCTTGGCATCAATCATGAGCTCAGTGATAAGAAGAGAAAATTCATCCTTAGGACAAGCGTTATTTAGGTCCCTAAAGTCAACACAAACTCGGATTTGGCCATTCTGCTTTCTTAGAGGGACGATGCTTGAAATCCATGTAGGATATTTAACTTTACGAACAAAACCAGCCTCAATAAGCTTGTTAAATTTGGTTTCAATCAAGGGAACCAGTTCACCTCTGAAGCGACACTGTGCTTGCTTCACAGGACGAGCACCTCGTTTGACAGTAAGATAATGAACATCCACCTTGGGGTCTAAACCTGGCATTTCTTTGTAGCTCCAAGCAAATACGTCTTTGAACTCTTTAAGTAGCTCAATATATTTGCTCTCTTCATCACCAGTTAGAGAGGCACTTACATATGTGGGCTTTGGATCTTCAACAGCTCCGACATTGACTTCTTTTAGTGCATCAATCGTTGTCATCACCCCTTCTTCAAGCTCGGGTGGAGCATCTTTAGCGTATTCATCATCTTTAGGATCACCATCATTAAAATATATGTGATGACTTACATGAATATCAAGGCACTTTTCCTCGACTTCCATTAAAGATGAAGCATTTTGTTCGTCATGAATGGTGATATGATATGATGACCCCATACTTTCTTCATCTTCCTCCCGTTCTTCAGTGTGGACTGCAGTATAAGCCTTTTCTTTGAGAAACTCTCCGCACGAAACTATAAGTTTGGTCTCTCGCCTCATTTTAGAAGGAATCAGACGTGGGCAGTCAGTGGTCAAAATCTCTTTTTTAGCAAAGATAGGTGCTCCAACCCTTCTATCACTTCCATGACGCTTGTTCTCCTTCTTCAGTGGTCTCAACCTATCAAAGAGTGAGGTCCTTGGTTTCGTAAGTCGATCAAACACAGAAGGCTTCTTATTAAGCGTCGTATACACTTCTTTAGCAGTAATGTAGTTACAACTTGCCCTTTTAATAGAGATACATTTTGGCGGGGGTTGTTTGTAACCCAATCCTTCACGTGATTGCTTAAGTGGGTACCCTTTCTCCATCATCATCTTTCGAGTAGGGTTTGAAGATTCAAGTGGGAGCTTTCCCAACGTGGATGGTTCATTGGGATCATATCCAGCTTTTGCTAACAACTTATAGGCGTATGGGTCAAAACCCTCATCTGTGCGCTTTGCAGGGATTGCTAGATTTAGAAGCGAATTGTGGTTAGATGATTTGACAAACCCTTTAAGCCACTTTGTAGAAGACATAACTGCATCAATTCGCTTGATAGGAAGGGTCAAGTCTCCTAATACATTACCTTGTAGTTCAAAAGATGGATCTTCAACCTTCCTTGCCTTTGGGACATAGCGAAGAATAGGAGTCACTTTCTTACTTGAAGAGGCCTCATTCATCTTGTTCCTATCATAAAGCACCTGATCTTTTTCAACCGTAATCTTTGCCTTGCTAGTTGTGACATCAACCTTCTTTGCAACACTTTTGGTCAACATCACATCATCAACCTTCTTTGCAACACTTTTGATCAACATTACATCATCAACCTCACATCCTTTGAGACGTAATTCTTTAAGTAGAATTTTGCATCGGCAAAGTATGATTCAACCTCGGTAAAGGGCTTATCTTCATCAACTATCTTCTTTTCGACCCCATCTTCACAGTACTTCAAGCATTGATGTAGGTGGATGAGATCACTTTGTTCTCGTGTATCCATGGCCTAACTAACAAGATATTTTATGATGTCCTTGCAATGATCACGTGCATCCATTCACTCGAATGCAAATCTCCCATATTTATTTCCAATTTGATAGCCCCTATAGCTCTTTTCCCCCTTGATTGAACCCTTGAATAATCAAACGACTTTCACATAGTTCATCCATCAGTATGCAAGCTCTTTTACAGTACGAATAGGGAGAATATTGACGCCATATCCACCATCAATTAAAGTTTTACTTATTCTCTGCTCTCCCACAAAACCAACCATAAATAGCGGACGATTATGGGGTGTTTCACCTAGCAAAAGATCATCATTACTAAATGTGATTTTTGTATAACAAATGTCCACTTTCTTCAGAGAAATGCGCAGTGATTTTTTTAGACAAGGGAGGTGGCAGCAATGATGGATCTTCCTTCTTTGTCGCTTCTTCATCTACCTTAAAACATGAGGCCTTGATATCTTCACGGTAATCTTGAATGCGTAACCATCTTGGTACGACCTTATCCAATGTTACTGGACGGCGTAACCTTTGATTGTGATTCTCGTCCATTTTTGTTTTCTTCCAATTCTTATCTATCATTTTCTTCTTGGGTCTTTTCACCATTTTCTCTCTAGTCAATTACTTACCTGACTCCCTTTGTGAATTTTTCTTGCAGCGTCTCCGTCGAGTCACAAGAATCAAACCTTTATCATCAGTCTAACCATCACGTGATTCACTTTCCTTTTGAGATCTTTCCTCAACTATTACTTTATTCAATATAGGGAGAAGCAATGGTTTGTTCACATTGATAGGTTCAAAGTCACCAAATTTAATCATGTTTAGTGATGATGCAGTTTGGATGCCATCACATTCATATACTTTGGCAAAATTGCAAAGGACAATGGGATCAAGTGAACCAAAAGTAACAAAGACTTGATTCGAACTTTCTTTCTCATCCTTGAGGGAGATTTTTCCTTCAGTGTCCAAGTCCATGACTTTATCCTTGATGATAAAGCACTTTTCAATAGGGTGGAGAATCAACCGATGGTACTTGCAATAATTTGGATCATTAGTCCTTCTAGTTTCGTCTAGCCGCTTCATTTCAGGTAACTTAATGAGTTTCAACTCAAAGAGTTCTTCAAAGATTGCTGGAACGTCAGAGTCCAAGAATCGATATGATTTCTCTTGCATTTCCTTTAGAGTTAACTTTTGGCTAGCTTTATCCTGTAGAGACGTTGTCTTCATACTTTAATTCTTACTCACTTTTGTAGTGACCTTTAATGGCGAGGCATTAACATTCATTGATTCCTTGCTCTCAGACTTTGGCACTAACTTGCCTCTTTTGTTTATTTCTTGTCTATCCTTCACTTTACGAGGTTCATAAACAGGTGGCCCTTGATTTCCACTTGAAGACATGCTTAACTCCATATCCTGAGCATGTGTAGCCAATTCTTCAAAAAACTTAGGCTCGATACCCTGTAGGATATAGTGGAGTAACCAGTGCATTCCTTGGATACACATTTCTATTACAGAAGCTTCACTAAGTCTGTCTTTACAGTTGAGGCTTGCATTCCTCCATCGGTTGATGAAATCAATGACTGGTTCATCCTTCCATTGACGCGTGTTTGTGAGTTCAATCATAATTACAATGCGCCTTGTGCTATAGAAGCGATTGAGAAATTCATGTTCAAGTTGCTCCCAGCTACCGATGAAACTAGCCTCGAGATCATTGTACTAATCAAAAGTATTTCCTTTTAAGGAACTGACAAATTTTTTGACAAGAAAATCTCCATAGGTTCCAGCATTATTACAAGTTTCAACGAAGTGTGCAATGTGTTGCTTTGGATTTCCTTTTCCATCAAATTATTAGAATTTTGGGGGTTGATAACCTGCAGGCATCTTCAAACTATCAATTTTCAAAGTGTATGGCTTTGCATAAGACTTATAGCAGCAACATCGTACTTATCTTTGATGGTTCCCATGATGAAGTCTTTCAATTGATTAATGGTAATAACCCCATCATATGAAATCCGAAGTTCTTTAGGAGTCATTGTCTTCCTTGCAGATGAGTCTCCTTTCTATTACATCAAAGGGAGATTTCCAGGAGCATGACTTGAATCTCCCTCCATCATTCTTTCAACTCTATATGTCAGCTTAACAATTTGATTATCTTGATCTTGCATATGCTTCATTAACCCTTCAATTGCCTTTGTTAAATTTGCGATTTTTCTTCAACAGTTGAAGTGTAAGTCATCATTGGTTGGATAACCGTCGTGGATGGTGGAGCAAAGCATGGATATTCTCTTACACCATACTTTGAGTGGAACAACTCACATGGAGTGCTTGGAGATGATCCAGTGATCAAGACATCATCACCATCCTGTGTGATGAGATTCTTAGATCTAGATGGGCTAAGTAGAGATAATACCTTCTCAACAATTTCAGCAATGTTCGCTCCTTCTTCCACTTCAGTTGGAAATGATCTTTCCCCCTTTGAGGATAGAAAATCAAAGATATGAACTGATGCAGACGGCATTTGAAATGCTTGTTGTCCCAGCAATCTTGCCTTGTTCCTAGTGACAGGTGCTACGTTTTTCATAGTAGGATCCAACAAGTTTTCCACATCAGATGAAAACTTGGAATCTGTAACCTTAGTAGTAGTGAATTTGAAGTTGATCTTCTTAGGAGCCATTTCTGTGTTCTTGAAATTTGGTAATTTGAAGAGATGAAAGGTAGAGATGGTCTCATTGGGCTTGCCAGGCCAGAAATTTGTAACAACAAATTTTTGCATCGAGAAAAATAAATAATCAAGACTAGAAAATTGTGTAACAATTGTAGTATTTGATTTCAGTAAGTAATGAGTATTACAATCTCTATGGTATTTCTCTGATTCTTCAAGAATATAATGTATCTTAATGATCTTGAATTTGATTCGATTCAAGAGCTTGTAAAGCTTGGTCTTGAATCTCCTTCTTGAGATTGAATTTGTATTTGATCACGAACAAGTAATTTGATCTTGAACGCCTTGGTATTTGATTTGGCTTTGTTCTTGATCTTGAACTTGAACTTGTAGCTTGAGTGCTTGAGTGCTTGAACTTGTAGCTTGTAGAGAAATTTGCGGTGTTTGTTCCACGAGCTCTCTGTTTGCTTCTTGTTATCACTTCTGGTGTTTTCTAGATTTACGAAGACCTCTATTTATAGTTGTAGGGAGTGGAGTGGTGTGGCTCTGCGATTTAATTAGTCCATTTTAATTGACCAATACCATCTAGACACTTGGCACTACTCTATTGGTTGTTGAGTTGACTTGGTATGCCACCTTTTCTTGACATATGTCATGATTTCATTGGCTCATTTATTTGGCTTGGATTGCCACATCATGATTTTTTTGGCTCGTTCTTTTGACATTTTCATGTATACCCGCTTTTTGTGTTACGTTTTAACTTGTGTCCGCTTTGCAAAAAAAATTGCAAGTGTACCCGCTTTTTCACATAACTTCAGCATACGGGGCTGAAGTAGCAAAGGCAATCATGCAAAACTTCAGCATTCTAGTAGACGGGCCTGAAGTAGCAAGTGTGCTGAACCAAGTGTGCTGAAGTTTTTGTTTGTAATTGATGAACTTAAGCATAGTAGCTGAAGTTTTGTTCTCTATTTGATGAAGTTTTTGTTTGTAATTGCTGAAGTTTTTGTTTTTGTAACTGGAGAACTTCAGTTCTAGAGCTGAAGTTTTTGTTTTTGTAACTGTCGAACTTCAGCTCTAGAGCTGAAGTTTTTGTTTTGTAACTGGCGAACTTCAGCTCTAGAGCTGAAGTTTTTATTTTTGTAACTGGCGAACCTCAGCTCTAGAGCTGAAGTTTTTGTTTTTGTAACTGGCGAACTTCAGCTCTAGAGCTGAAGTTTTTGTTTTGTAACTGGCGAACTTCAGCTCTAGAGCTGAAGTATTTGTTTTGTAACTGGCGAACTTCAGCTCTAGAGCTGAAGTTTTTATTTTGTAACTGGCGAAATTCAGCTCTAAACCTGAAGTTTTTGTCTACTAACTTACGTAATTATTTATAATTTATTTTTAAATAATCTAATAAGCATATTTATGGCAATCATCCCATGAACTGAAGTTCTATAGCAGCACCAATAGCAGTAGAAGAAAGAAGAAGAAGAAGAAGAAGAAGAAGAAGAAGAAGAAGAAGAAGAAGAAGAAGAAGAAGAAGAAGAAGAAGAAGAAGAAAACGAAGGAAGAGACGGAGGAGGAGAAAGGGGTCTGAAGTTATTTTAAAAGTGGGTACAAGTTAAAAAAATTTAAAAAAAAATAGGTAGTGCAATTTTTACAATTAAATGGACTGCCCAAATAAAATAATGTACTTTAATTAATTCCATGGTGAACTTAAATAATTAATTATAATTTGAACTTAACATTTGTTGAATGTAGAAATTTATCCAAACTTAATATGAATTTTAATTCCACAAAATTTATGTGCTTACAACCAGGTCTCAACAATTATAGCTTTCGTCAAGGTTACCTGAAAATTAAGTTATCGTTTCAACAGCACTTCTTCAATAGCCCCTTTGAAATTTTTGGTTTCGAGAATCATAGATTGCTCAACTTCATTCTCATCAGATCTGTGTGGAAGAAAAGAAAAGGAAATTAAATTAAGTGATAGTGCCCTAATAATGTGCACACAAGGGGGGGATATATATAATACCCTTTCCTTTACCCTAAGTCCCTAACCCTATTATTTCCTCTACCTATTCTTCAGCACCGCTTTTACTTTTCTCCCTCTCTCCCGCCAACTGCAAACCCAGCAGAGAAAGTGAACTCCGGCGACTTCAATAGTACGTTTCTCCCTCTCTCTCTCTCTCTGTGCCTTTGTTACAATTTCAAGCATCAGCAGATTTCACCTCCATATCCATTCAAGAGACCTTCTCTCTGTCATTGACCTCTCTTCAGGTACCCTTTTTCTTTTGATGTAGAAACGGGTATTTTTCTTTCAAGAGACACAATTTTTATGTTATAAACGGTGTTCGTCTTATTTTAGCTTCTTTTTGTCCATATTAGTTAGGCGTGTTTATAGCGATATAATTTCCATTGAATCGCTCAAATTTTCTTATTGGTGTAATCGATAAGCCCCAAAAATCGATAATTCGAAAAAATGGAAACCTTATTGAAACGATAACGATAAGCATATGTACAAATCAATAATCAATAATCAATAAGTAATTATCGATAAGGATCAAAATCGAATCGATAAATCGAACGCACACCCCTATATATACCCGGTCAAACCAACCCTTATTTTGTCATATTCCCTTACAACTACAAGGGATAGGTATAGTGTTTGACACTTGTGTGCAAACATCTCATCCCCACACCCGCACATTGTAATCATTTCTCGCCATATCTTATGTGGATTGAAATTACGAAGGGAATGCACATTGAATTTTTTTTCAAACTTGCTAGTTAATTCGGCAATGGAGTTTTCACCTATCTTACAGTAAAAAACCGTCAACTTGCAAATGTTAAGCATCTAACATTTCATCACATACAATACACTTCTAATTAAATCTCTTAGGAAGGGAAAAAAAGAGAAATAATTATTATAGAAAAGAAACCTAGTTTTAACTATTAAATTAAAAGTAGAGAAAGATAGCCATTAGTGGAAGGGGGTAGCATGCAATGGTCCGCACCCAAACCAGCAATTAAGTGATTGAATTGGAACTTCGGCATAGAGCAAAACGAGCCCAAGGAGAGGTTGTAGAGTCCAGCAACTAAAGTGTTGCGCCGGCTTCTAGGCGTAAAAATAGCACGGGCTAGCCAGTTTTTGGACTGATCATTCAAAAATAGTCATCGTTTGCAAGTCACTGAAAAATAGCCACTATTTTGGTGCAACAGGGACCGGTCCAGCATAATATACTGAAGATCGGTGTACCTGTGTATAAACTTCCAGCATATTATGCTGGAACTCCAACACGCGAAAAGTTCCAGCATAATATACTGAAGATCGGTGTACCTGTGTATAAACTTCCAGCATATTATGCTGGAACTCCAACACGCGAAAAGTTCCAGCATAATATACTGAAGATTGGAGCACCTGTGTATGAACTTTCAACATATTATGTTGGATCGGTGTATTATACTGGAACTCCAGTATAATATGTTGGAGATTTGATATACTTATGTTGGGACTCTAGTATATTATACTGGGACTCCAGTATATTATGCTGGAGTATTTTCCGGATTTTGAACAGTGTTTTCATTCAGATTTATCTTGACATGAAAAGTGGCTAAATTTCGATTACTTTTGAAATTGTGGCTATTTTTGAATGACCACTTGTAAATATGGCTATTTTTGAATTTCTCTAAGCCTTCCAAGACATGCATTATAAATGGATATCAATTATCATGGATAAACAAACTCAATAACAAAAAATGTGCGGAACGGAAATCTTCAACAATTGAACGATCATTTCAGACACTAGGAGTGGTCAAATCAAGCTCCAAACTAAGGCAGTTTACACAAGGGGGAAAAGAATGCTCAGAAGACGAATAGAAGCAGACAGCAAAGACTCTTTTGGATGGAAAAAAAAATTACTAATGTACACGTTCTCCACTGGAAAAGATAAAAACATCCCAACAAGTAATGGCTGCAATTCTGGTAGTTCATGCAATTTTCCCTGGTGGAAGGAGACTCATGCAACTAGAAGAGTTTGCCTGGCTGTTTGACTCCACTTCTCATCATTGCACAGAATTCGTCATAGTTGATTCTTCCATCCTGAAAATAATTTGACAGAATTAGCATATATGTGGCAAGGTCGAGTCCAACTATTTAGCGAAAAGCAGTGAAAACTCACATTGTCCGTGTCCACTTCAGATATTATTTCCCTTATACAGGCTGGATCGCCTATTCCATGCTCTTCCATAGCTGTTTCGAGTTCATCTCTTGTGATGAACCTACAGTTTTAACACGAAAAAAAAGTAATTTTGAGTCGATTGATCTGGGGATTCTAAAGGTCTGATCATGTTTTTACACTAGATATACACATAGTACGTACCCACTGCCATCTTTATCAAAATACTGAAATGCAGTATATAGATTTTCGTCTCTTTCTAGCCTGTGCTTATGCATGGTGGCAGTGATGAATTCAGTGTAGTCAATTGAGCCATTTCCATCCACATCGGCCTGAAGTTTACAAGACATGAGATATTGTTGCAAGCATATATTCAGTAATTGTGAAAGGAAAGAAATGGTTAATACTGTAACATTTAGGAGTTGATCTGCCTTACAGCTTCCATCAATTGCTTGACTTCAGCCTCTGTGAGCTTTGACCCAAGTTTAGCCAATCCACTCCTCAGTTCTTCATAAGTGATAGTGCCGCTATTATCAGTGTCAATATTGTGGAACATTGCTTTGAGCCCGTGAATTTCTTCTGCAGAGAGATTCTCGGCAATGACCTGATCCAAAGACAGACAATGCAATGCGTTATTACTTGCAGAAGGAAGAAGAATACTCACGCAACCACAGGATCCCAAGTAGGGATAACACACGGGCCCGCAGAATAGAGTAAAATATTAAAACACGATCAGTTTCAATTTGATATAGTAGTGGAACGTTCATGTTTTAAATTGAAACAAATGACTGTCGACTTTCTGTAAGTTTGTTGTCCTTCATGGTGAAAAAGCAGTTAATAGATGCAAGCATTTGGAAGAATGTCAAACTTGCCAAATTCACCAATTCCAAAAGATATCACTCACAACAAATACATTGACTAGAATGAGTACTAGGTTTACTGTTACCTTTCACAAAAACATAAAAATGAAAAAAAAAAGAAAAAAAAGGTCTACTAGGTTTATCCTTTTCAAACAAATGATCATGCACACAAGTTTGAGTAAGAAAGCTGACTTACCAAATTCACAAAAGATATGGTGCTCATGCTAAAATCTAATCATGTTCTTCACATATAATTTGCTTGAGAGGAAGGCAAGGAAGTGAAATTAAGGCAGATAAAATGAACGTAAGTTCTTGCATGTGAAGTACATGACTATCATATGAGGAAGAAGCTGTACATGCAAAAAGGTGGTCCTTTTGTCTTCTTTAGACAAACAAAGCCAACGAAGCAGAGTTGGGAAATTCTAAGATTACCTTCAAAGCGAGTTTCTTGAGCTTGTTCATAGCTCTGAATTGCTTCATTCTTGAAAGGACAGCACCCTCTAATGGTTTATCTGATGCATCACCACCTTCCTTCAGCCATGGATGCTCTATCAATTAGAAACACCAGTAGTAAGGTTAGAAAAAGATATAGCAAACTATACTGGCAACACATATATTTCTGATGTTCCCAAGGAGTGTATTTGCACATGAATGCCTAAGTTGTTGTGGGTTCTGATCTTTGAAATATTTGTTCTGCACAAAACAGTTAGAAGTCTTTTCGTAGAAATGATTGAAGCCAAGAAACAGGATTTGAAAAAGGGGAACGAATTCCAAGTGTCAAAAAAAAAGCTTCGAAGGTGAGACTGCAAGCAAAATTACCCCTATTAATTTGAGCTGCAAATAGATAATGTTTTATCACATCTCACTATTCTATATTTTTAAGTTTCAAAATTCTTGGCAGATGGAGACTACAAGTGCTTCCCCCCGCCCCAACCCTCTCATTAACAGGAAAGGAATGGTTTGGATGCTCGAGTGGCAAGAAACTCCCCTTCCAAACAAGAGATTGGGAGTTCGTGTCACCATAGGAGTTTGACAAGATCACTTTTGACTCTTCAGAAAGGAAATTTGGAAGGTAGGATTTACCATATCACTAAAAAAAAAGTACTCATTAACAGGAAAATGATTCAGTGGGAACGTGATGCCGTCAAAATGAATTATTTTCTCTCATTGAAATAAAATTCTCCTAGGTTGCATTTGGATTCAAATGACTAAAATTAGTTTTCAAGCAAATTTTGCAGCTGTTTGCGACGGATATCAAGTCTCTCAATTTTGACGTAATCCTTCCTGTCGTAATGATATGACTAACAAATATAACTGGTAACAAAATGGATCTGAAAACAACTTAATTAGCTGTTTGCGACGGATATCAAGTCTCTCAATTTTGACGTAATCCTTCTGTCGTAATGATATGACTAATAAATATAACTGGTAACAAATGGATCTGAAAACAACTTAATGATTTTTATATACATAATAGAGTGCTCCGGTTATTATTTGAAGTCTCCAATGGCATAGGTGAGTTGTTGAGGAATAGGACAAAAAATAGAGATTCCAGGTTCAAAGTCTCGGTACAACACCCAGTGGGAGTCCATCTGCCCCAACCTTGGTGGAGAGGCTAACCAGACACTTATACTTGTGGGCTGTAGTAGTTGCTAGTGATAAGCCGAGGGGCATGCAAGTTAACCGGACAACACATTATAAAAAATAAACAAATAAAGTATCTCAAAGGAATCCCAAAGATAGCAGCAAGGACAGTATTATCGCCTGTCCCAAACATAAATCACGCTATCCAGACAGATGATGGCGTTTGTGAAGCCGGGAGAGGTTCTTTTAACAGAGTGTAAGGCCGCCCCTAACTAAATTATTTGGCACATCTTAAAAGTAAGCAAGAATTACTGCTGGCCAAGAAAAAGATTGATTTTCATATAAACTAATTTTGGTGGCAAGGCCTTGTTTTCATAACTTATTTGACACATCTTAAAAGTAAGCAAGAATTACTGCTGGCCAAGAAAAAAGAAAAAGATTGTACTTTACTTAATAACAAATCCAGTTCAAGATGCCAAACATAACTGAAGATAAAAGTAAACACCTAAACAAAGTATAGTTTTTGCGAAAGAAAGCGGGACGGCCACCTGGTGAGACAAAGCAAAATAATCTAACTGGAGGAGTGACGTTGACTTAAAAGAGTTTGTGTTGCCTTGAATTTGTTTTCTACAATTACCTGCTAGAAAGGAGGGGGTATGCAAGTGCCTATCTAGTATTGAATCTATACTGCCTCTTAGAATATTGCATATCATTCTTAAATGGAACAGACATAAAAGCATGGAAAACAACAGGTCAGGCTACTGTACATGCAATTCCTTTTTTTCCAAAAAGAAACAAATAGTGCAGTAATGTCAGAAAGGAGATCTTCAAGGAGTTCTGAATCTATAACATGGAGGCTCTGCACTGAAATCGTTAGCGCTCTTAAAATCATAGAAGTTATAGTTTAAAGGCCACATACCAAGAACCTGTGCAGCTGTAATCCGTTGCTTTGGGTCTTTAGTCAGCATCTTCCGTACTAGGTCCTTGGCACTACTTGATACAGAGGGCCAAGGTTCACTTTCGAAGTCAATGTGTCCTTTAAGAATGGCATCAAATATACCCTTTTCGGTTTCTGCGTACCAAACAAAGATACAGTAAGTCCTCGAATCCTAGATAGTGACAAAAATTGTCATCTGTTATTATCTTAGATAACAAAAAGCGGGAGGATCACTTTACCTGCCCAAAAGGGGGGCACACCACTGAGTAGTATATAAAGCATAACACCTGCACTCCAAATGTCTATTTCCTTGCCGTAACTCCTCCGTAAGACCTCAGGGGCAACATAGTAAGCACTCCCAACTATATCCTTGTACAACTTACCTGCATGGGATTTTATATCCATTTACAAAAGGAAAAAAAGCCACAGGAAAGGTTAGCATTAGTAAGGAGGATAAGAAAAACACAAAGAAACTGTTAAGGCAGGGTACTTCAAGATATTTGTCAAAGGGAAGGTGTTCACCACAACTGAAGTATCAGAAATCAGCTTACTAATACATCCAATATGTATGCGACGAGTGTGTAAGATGCAGCTACGGTTTCACAAATTTACAGACAGTTTCACATTTGGATTACACCAGGTTTTAAAATTCTGCCTTCCTAAGCAAGAGTGAGAGAGAAGCTGACCAAGCCCACAGGGGGAATACACCTACATGCTGATGTAAAAACGACACGTTCCAGGAAACCATGTTTAAGGGGAAGTAATTCAAGAATAATCAACGTATCATGCTAAAATACTACAATATTTAGTTTTACAAATCGAATTGGATATAATTAAATTCGGTAGTAAATTTTTTCTACTAATACTAAGGTTTTCACTTCACATTCTTACCCGACCATGCGGTGCAACAAGTGCCTTGTGAAAAAGCACATTAATCAGCAACGAAGAGAATTCATAGATGCTTGACGATTGTTCACATCCAACTAAGAAGATCCCCTTAAATGTTTCCCCCGGCTATCAGAACAAATATGGCAGTTGAATGGTGGATATAATACAAGATTGATATAAATACGTGCACGTGTGAACGCGATCACATCTAAAGTTAACATTTATAACTAAATGTTTAATCCTATCCCTGAACTTAAAGATCAAGCTTTTAGCCTTACAGATTCACTAGCTTTACATGGAAAGGTCAGTGACTTGAAGAATAATTGTGCAAACATGGATACTAATAAAAAGGAGAAGAATAAAGCAAAATGTACCTTCTTGAATGAACACTGAGAGGCCAAAATCAGTAATCTTTAGAGCAGCATTTTCACTCTTATCAGAAAGCAAAAAGTTTTCAGGCTTGAGATCACGATGTAACACGCCCATAAAATTACAAACGTGCACAACATTGACAATAGCCCTACACATTGTTGCAGCAGCTCTTTCACTATAATGCCCCTTTGCAATAATCCTATCAAACAGCTCTCCACCCCCACATAACTCCATAACAAGATAAACCGATCCCTTATCCTCATAAGCACCTTTGAATTCAACAATATTAGGCTGTCCACTCAAATGTTGCATAATTTGAATCTCTCTCCTCATATCATCCTTATCAGATTTTGTAACAAGTTTCTTTTTGGATATTGATTTACAAGCATATTGTTGACCAGTTGATATTTCAATACACAAATATGTAACACCAAATTGACCCCTACCCAATTCTTTTCCAAGTGTATAGTGCACCCTAACATCTTCATACGGCTTACCAAGAATTGTACCGTGTGCAGAAACTGGTTTTGGGCTTGGTGGGGCCCGTAGAGGCAATTGAGATTCAGGGCCTGGAGATTTTGTGTACTGAATTTCAGTTCGATGGGGCCCAACTCCTCCTGATCCATGGTGGCCGTTGGCATTTGACTGTTCAGGTTTACTTTTGCTTGAACAAATATTACCCATTTATTAGATCTAGCAAACAAGGAGAGCTGATGAACTGAAACTGAAGTATAATGAATCAAGAATCAGGAAAAGAAGAAACCCAGATAGAGATTTAAGCAAAGATTGGAAATTTAAGTAGAGGGATTGATTTCATTTATTCTTAACAGAGGAAAGGAAAAATGGGAGAGAAGGTTGACTAAAGCAGAAACGTGAATTGAAACGTTAAAACTATTCTTTAAGACAGGCGAAGACGATGAGAAAGTGCGGAGATCAAAGTACAAAGGTTTTTTTATTTTTGAATTTTTAAGGAAAAGATATTTGGTGGATGTTAGTACCAAAAAGACAATAATAAAAGGAAACCCTGTATATATATAAATTCCTTACGCGGTTCGTATATAATTATTACTCCTCTACGCTCTAAGAATTGTACTGGATATAATATATTAGTAATACTAAAATTAGTTATACTCAGATTATGTTTTATTAACCATATGATTTGGTGTATTAAAACTACTATGCATTTGCATTTTTTTTTAAAAACAATTATTTGTTTATAAAATACCCTTCACAAAAATTGAAAAGAATTTGGAAAATATTTTGAAAGGACGGTTCAGTCTTTATACATACTTATTCATATATTAAAAACTATGGTATTGAAAGGTGTAGTTATGCCTTACTCTAAAGAATAGTACTGAATAAGCTGTATAATTTATACAGACATTAATAATACCAAGTATTATTTTTCCTAATTCATACCAAACAACCCCATCAGTATTAGTAGCGTGAAAATGTTACCTTTAGGTAGGCCGAATCAGGAAACAATTTATTTGCATATAGTGTTTATACTAAATCATATTAATATACCATAATTAAGTCACTACCAAAATAGAAATAGACATTACATCTATATCCATATTATCTATCTATCTATAGTATATTAAAAACATAAAGACCCTTAGCGAAATGTACTTCGCCTTTTTTATCATTTAAGAATAAAATTCACAATAGACAAAATAGTCATTTAATAATATTTTTAATAGTTAAGACTTTCAAATAATTAAAAAATTTGACCATAATATCTTTCCTTATTTAAAAGAGGTAAAAACTACTAGATTTAGAATCCACCAAAATATTACTTACATAAATCCCTTGCCTTATACGTATTAGCAAGAACTTCTAATTGTTTAAAATATTGTGTCCTATACATAAGCTTAAAGTTTTGTAGCTATACACGTTGAACCTCCTATTCCCTTTATACGAAGGATCATATTTTTTGTTTAAACTGCCACAACTATTGTTATTTAAATTACCGCAGCTATTGTTGGGTTATCAAATTTTCTACAGGTAACTTAATTTTCTTTATTGTATGAGTTCTCTCTTAAAATTTAACTACATACATCTATTTCAATCGGGAATAAACTGTGAGATCTTGCATATCTTCTCGCTTTAGTTGTATGATAGAGAATCATTTAATAATATGCTCTTATAGTTATCGCACTCATAGAATGTAATCAGTTTTTCCAGAGGTAATTTAATTTCTTTTATCAATGTAACTAACTATCATTCGCTGATAGCTCCGCCCGTATAATTAATGGTACATGTATGAAGCGCGTACCGTATGACTAGTATTATTAAAAGTACGAAGGCCCTTAGTGAATAGTCGTTCACCTTTTTTACCCTTTAAAAATAGAGTTTACATTGGATAAAATAGTAATTTAGTTATTTTCCTAATATGCATGAATACTCATTTAATTATTTTTCTGATATATAAGAATACTCATTTAATTATTTTCTTAATATTTAGGACTACAAAATCAACTACATTTTATATATTACATTCTTCCTTATTTGGATTACGAAGAAAAAATTAATATTTAGAACTTCAAAAATGTTAACATTTTATTTTATATAAAGTTTTACACTTAAATAAATAATATATAAATAGAAAGAATTAAAAATACTAACCAAATAGAACGTAACCATTTGGTATTTAGAAGCTTATTCCTTTGGACTGATACCAAGAATTCATTCAAAAAAGAAATAGGACGTACGACGCTCTTGGAAGATGGCGGAGTAACTTTTTTTATGTTTTGATTTAGGTGAAACTCTTTTATATACTAAAATACTTTAAAATATATATAACTATTTCCCACTCATTTGATTTTCTTACAACTTGACAAAAAATTAATTATTCTATAAAATATATTATAATCGAATATTTAAAATTTGGTATGAGCTAATATTAATAATTTAAATCAATAAAATATAATTTATATCTTTTATTGCTAAAAATAAATAATTAAGTATGTGGAATAGCTAATTAGCAAAAAAAATTATTTTATTATTTTTCAAATTCATCATACAATTAAAACTATCTTCAGGTTGACAAAAAATCTGGCTTAAATAGATATGTTTCAATTAAAAAAACCACCGATGATGAAAGAAATTAGAAAATAAAGTCGAATCAATTGTAATATAGTATTAAAAATTAACTTGGATAAAACTCAAAATAGAAGAAATAAGAATGAAATAATAAGTATTCAAAATAAGTTGACATTTATTATTATTTTTATTTTTCATTTATTCTAATAAATGGCCCTCTATATTATTTTGTATAAGTAATAAGTTATTGGTTGTAAAATACATATTCAGTATTAGTCAGTTTTAGACCTTACACCTCACATTGTCACTTAATTATTCATTTATCTCCTAGAAAGTATATGACCTAGCCGTTCATTCCAATAGCTCTAAAAGAAAAATACAATTTTTTTTAAATTAGTGTTAATTTGATGATTGTTTGAAGAATTATAATAAAAATATATAACGATTTCGATCATGTTAGATCTAATATTATGTCACAAAAACGACTACAATTTTTATAAGCTTACTGCAAAGGATGTTCCCTTCAAATTAATATAAAATATATGTGCTTAAATATTTTACGTGTGAACCAGTTTCTTCTAAAAACTATATGACGACCCTTTTTATTCCAAAACTCTAAAAAAATATAATTATTTTTATTGATGCCCTTTTGAAGAATTATATAAAAATATATAATAAATATCAGAATTTTAATTACCAAAAAACAGATATATCAATTATTTTAGATTCACTATCATGTTACATGAATTACTACAATTTTCGTAAGATTTTTTCAAAAGATATGCACTTCAAATTAAGAAGAAATAAGTGTTTGTAGACAATAAATTGCGTCGTAAAAATATAATCAAGACCGAAAAATATCGCAACAATCGTAGTATTTTATTTCAAATATTTGAGTGTTACAATCTCTATGAATCCTCTGATTCTTCTTTTCAACGGTAAATAAAAGAGCCTCCGAACTTAATCTTGAATTCTATTTTATTTTAATCCAAGAGTTTGAAGCTTGATGTTGATCTTGATCTTGACGTACTTTTAATCCAAGGGTTTGCAGCTTGTTCTTGAATTTTCGTCTTGATCTTTTAATCCTTAGAACACTTGAATGCTTGTAGCTTTTAGAGAAATCCGCAGCGTTTGATCCACAAGCCCTCTCTTGCTTCTTGTTATAACTTCTGGTGTCTTTTCTGGGTTATGAAGACCCCTATTTATAATTATGGGAGGGAAGAGTTATGATAAGAACAAACTCTTTTCGACCAATCAAATTGAAGTGTGTCATGGCCATATTTGATTGGCCAGAACATGTCACTTGCACACGTGGCGCGATTTCATTGATCTTTTAATGTGAATTGGCATGCTTTGTCATTTTGACACATGGCACGATCCTATTGGCTCTTCCGCTTGATTTGGCGTGTCACGTCATTTGACACGTGGCACCAAATTGGGCCTTTAGGAAGATGACATTTTGGGCTTAATGAAGTGGACTTATCACTTTAGCCTAATGGATTAAAACTTATTTATTTAATTCATATCTATTGGACTTATATAATTAATTTAATTATATTAGCCCATACATTTATATGGACCAATATATCTTGAATTTAAAATATAGTCCAAATTATTTCATGGATTTAATTTTAATTTACCCTGTGACGAATTTTGAAGTATAACGTACATAAAACACACATATCCTTTATATGCGTATATAATACACAGGGAATATACATTTGTCCACGTCATTCATTTTGCAATTTGGATAAACATAGCTATATTAGGAACTTTTGCCAACAAATTGAATTCCTATTTGAATTCTTATACATTTGTTCCATATTGAACACAATTTTTTCCAGCCGCGTAGTTGATAATTCCACATCGGGACTTTATTCTCAACCACTGCCTTGAAAAATCTATATAAAGGGTGCGTACTCTCCAACTTGTGAGCATCAGTTCGTAGTATTTGCAAGGCACTTGAGTCTATTTTTGTGGACTAGGAAGCATTAACGCGAAGGTAATTTTTTTCTTCCTTTCTTGTGATTTTCTTCATTGTTTTACTTGTTGTCTTCTTTTCTTTAGAAGTAACTTCGTCAGACTATGAAGTCCTTTTATCGAAGGCCTTTAAAAGTTCGTGATGAAGAATTTTAAAATTTGCGGCAAAGACCCATAAAAGTTCGCGATTAAGACCTTTAATATTTGCGGTGAAGCCCATAAAAGTCCGCGATGAAGAAATTTAAAAGTTCGCGATGAATACCTTTAAAATTTGCGGCAAAGACCCATAAAAGTTCGTGCAAAGATCCTTAAAAACTCGTGGTCAAGATCTCTAAAAGTTCATGGTGAAAACCTTTAAAAGTTCGCAGTGAAGACCTTTAAAATTCGCGGTGAAGACCTATAAAAGTTCGCGTAAAGATCCTTAAAAGCTCGTGATCAAGATCTCTAAAAGTTCACGTTGAAGACCTTTAAAAGTTCGCGTGAAGACCTTTAAAATTCACGGCGAAAATCCATAAAAGTTCGCGTAAAGATCCTTAAAAGCTCGTGGTCAAGATCTCTAAAAGTTCACGGTGAAGGCCTTTAAAATTCGAGGTGAAGACCTTTAAAATTCACGGCGAAAATCCATAAAAGTTCGCGTAAAGATCCTTAAAAGCTCGTGGTCAAGATCTCTAAAAGTTCACGGTGAAGGCCTTTAAAATTCGAGGTGAAGACCTTTAAAATTCATGGTGAAGATCCATAAAAGTTTGTGGTAGAAATCTTTAAAAGTCGGCAGTGGGGACCCTTTTAAGTTCTCCACGTGCACCTACAAAAAGTTCAAGACAAGCACCTTTAAAAGTTCGAGACATACACCTTTTAAAAGTTCGGAACGAAAGCCTTAAAAACTTCAAATGCCTTTAAAAGTTAGAGACGAACACCTACAACGAAAACCTTTTTTTTTTTAAATGCCTTCAAAATTGTCCCAGACAACATTTTAAAACCAACTTTATATTGCATCATGCTGGCAATTTCAGATTTGCACGACTTTACCAAAACTTTTATATATTGATGTAGGAATGTCGAAATCATGAACCGCTTGATTTTATGGATAATAGACTTAGAGATCTAAGATGTATACAAAATTCGGAATCAAACAATTTGAGAATCGTCCCAGATATTATTTTGAATCTAACTTTAGATTCCGACACGTTGACAGTTTCAGATTTGCACGACTTCACCAAAACTTTTATATCTTGATGTAGAAATTTTGAAATCATGAACCGCTTGATTTTATGGAAAATAGACTTCGAGATCTAAGAAGTATAAAAAATTTGGAATCAAACAATTTGAGAATCGTCCCAGATATTATTTTGAATCTAACTTTAGATTCCTACACGTTGACAATTTCATATTTGCGCAGCTTCACCAAAAATTTTGTATCTTGATGTAGGAATGTCGAAATCACGAACCGTTTGATTTTATGAAAAATAAGACTTCAAAAAAACATATTCAAAGTGTAGGATTTAATACCTTAAGGATAGTTTCAGCTGATATTTTGAAGTCAACATCAGGTTTTCATATACCGACAATTTCGAATCGGCGTGACTTCGCCAAAACATGGAAGCCTCGAAGTCATAAGAAGTCTTTCTTGCTATCAATAAAAAATCAATATCTCCATTCTCACCCAACATCTTGGATTCATATCTCATTGAATTTGAAACATTGTGCCAAGGAATCTTTCTTCTTATCTTTGTGTTCCCTTTTGACGCCTCTCTTCTATCCTCCCCCCTTTTTTGGCAGTAAGCGAATATGAAGTCCAACAAATAGGAACGCCCTTCTTCATGAGGCGACTGAATGGTTGGAACCTCCCAGCTAGGTTTGAGATGAATCTCCTAAGGTATGCTAGCTTTCCTTGCAGACTTTTTAATTCATGAATATCCCGAGGCTCGGGCATTTTCAAAATTGCATCTACCTTCACTTGATTAATTTCGATCCCTCGATGCTGGACAATGAAACCCAGGAACTTTCCAGAGGTAACTCCAAAGGCGCATTTCAATGGATTCATCATAAGTTGGTATCTCTGGAGCAACTCAAACACCATTCTCAAGTCTTTCAAGTGGTCTCCCTTCTCTCTTGATTTTACCACCAAGTCGTCAACATAGAATCGACATTCTTGTGGAGAAGATCGTCGAAAATATTCTGCATAGCCCTTTGGTAGTGTTCCTCAAGACAAAAGGCATTACCCTGTAGCAATAAATACCCTCAGGGGTGCGGAATGCAATAAGATATTCAACTTTTGGTGCCATGCAAATTTGGTTATAGCCTGACGAACCATCCATAAACGACATTGCCTCATACCCAGTGGTAGCATCGATCATCAACTCTGGAATAGGAAGCGAGAATTCATCTTTGGGACACGCATTGTTGAGATCCCTGAAGTCGACGCACACTCGAATCTGGCCATTCTTCTTCTTTACAGGGATAATACTTGAAACCCACGTTGGGTATTTAACTTCCCGAATAAATCCAGCTTCAATGAGCTTGTTAACTTCAGTTTCAATCAGGGGAACCAAGTCCGACCTAAAGTGCCTTTGAGCTTGCTTAATAGGACGAGCGTTATTCTTGACCGCAAGGTTATGGACTTCCACTTTAGGATCCAAGCCAGGCATTTCTTTGTAACTCCAAGAAAAGACATTCCAAACTCCTTAAGTAACTCAATATAAGTGCTTTTTTCATCAACTTCTAGTAAAGCACTTAAGTAGGTGGTATTGGTTCTTCATCAATGTCAAGGTTAACTTCTTTTAAGGCATCAACTGTTGCCTTCACCCCTTCTTCAAGTTC
Organism: Nicotiana paniculata; assembly: GCA_005239505.1. Taxonomy (NCBI): domain Eukaryota; kingdom Viridiplantae; phylum Streptophyta; class Magnoliopsida; order Solanales; family Solanaceae; genus Nicotiana; species Nicotiana paniculata. Next base: position 9,144 of record ML366811.1, on the reverse strand, counting down.
TGGGGGAGCATCTTTCGCATCTTCATCTTCTTGAGGGTCCCCATCATTGAAGGATATGTGATAACACGGTGAAACATTGTCCAATTTCTCATCATCTTCCATTAGAGATAAAACACCATGCTTACTTTGTGCAGTAACATAATACTAAGAACCCACACTTTCTTCGTCTTCATCACGTTCTTTAGTGTAGACCATAGTGTATGGCTTAACCTTCAATACTTCATAACACGAAACCATGACTTTTCTTTGTCTCTTCATTCTAGAAGGAACCAAACTTTGGAAATCTTTAGAGATCTTCTGAATTTTGGGCGCAGCGGATGCTCTTGTACTTCGATAATTTCTCTGGAACTTATTCCCCTTCTTTAACGGACCCAATCTCTCAAATACGGAAGTTCTCACAGTTGATTTTCCAAGTCGGTCAAAGACGGAAGGTTTGTTAGAAGCGGCATATTTGTCTTCTACAGTGATATAATTTCTATTTGCCTTCTTATTGAGATGCGCACTGGTGATAGTTGCTTGTATCCCAAACCTTCACGTGGTTGCCTCGTTGCAGCTTCTGATGGGAGCTTCCCTAACTTTGACGGCTCATTGGGATTGTATCCAGCCTTTGCAAATAACTTTTAAGCGTTAGGGTCAAAACCTTCATCAATTTGCTTCATACGGAGTGCCACATTCTGCAAACGATTTTGGGCTACAAACCCTGCAAGCGGCTTCGAGGACAACTTTACTGCCTCAATTCGTTTTGCCGGAAGAGTTAACTCCTTTAGCGTTTTAGTTTGGAGATTAGATGATTCGCCCTCACCTTTATTCCTTTTAGGGACATATTGGAGTGCGAGACTTCCTTTCTTTCCATAAGACACAATATCCCCTCTATGAGATTTATTCGCGTTGGCGTGTACCTCCCCAGTAACAGCTTTGGCTTTACCAATAGTCACCTCAGCTCTTTTATTTTTGGGCTCGTCATTCTTGCTTTTTATGTCGTCATCAACTTTTAGCTCCTTCACAATACGGTTCTTCAAGTAGAACTTTGCATCAGCGAAGTGTGACTCTGCCTCGGTGAATGGCGCATCATCGACAACTATCTTCTTCTCGACTTCACCCTCGTAGTATTTTAAACATTGATGGTAGGTAGATGGAACTACTTTATTCTCATGTATCCAAGGCCTTCCAAGCAAGACATTGTATGAAGTCTTCGCATCGATCACATGCAGCCATGCACTTGATTGCATATTTTCAATGGTAATTCCCAGCCTGATCGCGCCTATGGATCTTTGCCCTCCTTGGTTGAATCCTTGGATCATCACACGACTTTCTGAGAGTTCGTTCATGGTAAACCAAGTTCTTTCATAGTGCGAATTGACAAAATTTTCACTGAGGATCCTCCATCAATGAAAATTCAATTTACCCTTTCATCACGCATATAGCCAACCAGGTACAATGGGCGGTTATGAGGAGTGTCACCTAGCAAAAGATCGTCATTTGTGAACGTGACTTTTTCCTCACAAGCATTAACTTCTTGAGGAGTGGACTCGATAAGCTTTTCCGAAGATGGTGCCAATGGTAGGTCATCACTCCTTTCTTTCCCTTCGGCAGTATGGCAACAAGATGCATCAATACTCCCATGGGAAATCTTCGTGCGGAACCAAATTGGTAAAAACTCCTCCAAGGTCACTGGATGTCGTGGCTTTTGAGGGCGGTGCACCTCCACTTTTGCTTTCTTTACATGCTTAACTGGTTCCATCTCCTAGGTCTTTTCACCATTATTTTTCCTCGTCGGTTGTTCCATTGATCCTTTTCGTGGGCTCCTTTTGTGGCGCCTACGACGAGTCACTAACGTCCAACCTTCATCATCCTCAGGTTGACCGTCTTCAACTTTGTAGTTATCCAGTAATTTTTTATCTTTACTTTCTTTAGAACTACATAATTCGTCTGGACTGAATAAGCCAAATATGATAGAGGCTTGGTTTGTGCTTGCTTTCTCATCTTCAAGCACTATCTTATTTTCACGAGCCAAGTCCATAACTTTGTCCTTGAAGACAAAGTACTTCTCCAAAGGGTGGATCACAAGTCGATGATATTTGCAGTAATTTGGGTCATCGCTTTTCTCAGCTTCATTTGGCCGCTTCATCTCCGGAAGCTCAATGAGACTTAACTCGAGGAGTTCTTCAAAAATAGCTGGCACATCAGAATCCAGAAATGGGTACTCTTTCTCTTGCATTTCTTTTAGAGTTAACTTTCCACTTGGCTTATATTAAAACGAAATGGATTTCGTACTCTGCTTTTTTCTCACCTTCGTCGTGAACTTCATAGGTGATGTGTTTACATTCATAACTTCTTTGTTTTCAGATCTTGGTACAAACTTGCTCCATTTTCTGACTTCTTGCTTGTCGTTCACTTTGCGAGGTTCAAAGATGGGCAGCCTTTCATTTCCAGCAGAGGCCATGCTCAATTTCATGTCATGGGCACGAGTTGCAAGTTCTTCAAATGTGCTAGGCTTGATACCTTACAAGATGTAGCGAAATACTCAATACATACCTTGGATGCACATCTCTATGCCAGAAGCTTCACTAAGCCTGTCTTTACAGTTGAGGCTTGCATTCCTCCAGCGATTGATAAAGTCGATAACTGGTTCACTCTTCCGTTGACGAGTACTTGTGAGTTCTATCATATTCACAGTACGTCTCATGCTATAAAAGAGATTGAGGAATTCTTGCTCTAGTTGATCCCAGCTATCAACAGATCCAGCCTCGAGGTCCGTGTACCAATCAAAAGCATTTCCTTTTAATGAACGGACAAACTGTTTGACGAGGTAATCTCCATAAGTCCCATCATTATTGCATGTCTCAACGAAGTGCGCCACATGTTGCTTTGGATTGCCTTTGCCATCAAATTGTTGAAATTTCGGAGGTTGATAGCCAGCAAACATCTTCAACATATCGATCCTTGAAGTGTACGGCTTTGCGTAGGTAAAGGAGGACTTGAAAGCGACTTCATATTTGTTTTATATAGTCCCTTCAATAAACTTCTTTAGTTGATTGATTGGAATCATCCCTTCCGAAGAGACTGGAATTTCCTTAGTGGATGTAACTTGTCGTGGGGGAGGATCGATCTCTTGAACTTCTGGGAGTTTGCCAGGTGCATGGGTGGATCCTTCTTCCATCAAGATTCCCACCCTATCTATTAGCTTGTCGATTCTAGCATCTTGATTTTGCATGCACTTGGTCAAGCCAGTGATTGCTTCTATCAAGTTTTCCAACTGCTCCTCCACAGATGAAGTGTTTTTCACCATGGCTTGCATGATTGTCATGGACGATGGAGAGTAGCATGGATTTTCACACAGATTGATCCTTGATTGGATCACGCTATGTGGTGTAAGTGGGGAGGATCCATCACTTGAAGCGTCATCATCTTCCTTCACATCAGAGTGCTTGGATTCGGAGAGGTCAAGCAGAGCAAGAATTTTCTTGATCTTTTCAGCAACATCAATTCCTCCTTCGGGTGCATTTGTGGAAGATCTTGATCCTTTTGAGGATGAAGATCTGAAAACAGGGGTAGATGCGGACGACACTTGGGTGCTTGTTTTCCTAACGAGCTTTCTTTGCTCCTTGTAACTGGTCCAAAGCTTCCAAAGGTAACTTCGAGTATGTTTTCCACATCAGCATAGAACCTGGAATTGGCAGCCTTGGCGGAAGTTGAACTGGAGTTGATTTTCTTGGAAGCCATTTCGTTGTTCTTGAACTTTGGTGATTGAAAAGTTGAGATGAGAGGTAGAGATTGTCCCACTGGGCGTGCCAGAATTTGTAGACAATAAAATACGTCGAGAAAATATAATCAAGACCGAAAAATATCACAACAATCGTAGTATTTTATTTCAAATATTTGAGTGTTACAATCTCTTGAATCATCTGATTCTTCTTTTCAACGGTAAATAAAAGAACATTCGAGCTTAATCTTGAATTTTATTTTATTTTAATCCAAGAGCTTGAAGCTTGATCTTGATCTTGACGTACTTTTAATCCAAGAGTTTGCAGCTTGTTCTTGAATCTTCGTCTTGGTCTTTTAATCCTTAGAACACTTGAATGCTTGTAGATTTTAGAGAAATCCGCAGCGTTTGATCCACGAGCTCCCTCTTGCTTCTTGTTATAACTTCTGGTGTCTTTTCTAAGTTATGAAGACCCCTATTTATAGTTGTGGGAGGGAAGAGTTACGATAAGAACAAACTCTTTCCAACCAATCAAATTGAAGTGTGACATGGCCGTATTTGATTGGCCAGAACATGTCACTTGCACACGTGGCGCGGTTTCATTGGCTTTTTTGGCATGCTTTGTCATTTTGACACATGGCACGATCCTATTGGCTCTTCCGCTTGATTTGGCGTGCCACGTCATTTGACACGTGGCACCAAACTGGGCCTCTAGGAAGATGACATCTTGGGCTTAATGAAGTGGGCTCATCACTTTAGGCCAATTATATGGGCTAGCCCAATGGATTAAGACTTATTTATTTAATCCATATATATTGGACTTATATAATTAATTCAATTATATTAGCCCATATATTTATTTGGACCAATATATCTTGAATTTAAAATATAATCCAAATTATTTCATGAATTTAATTTTAATAAAATTTATATGCCTAAAGTGTTCTCCAATCGAAATATGTAACAATCATTTTACCTTTTAAAAATAAAGTTTAGAATTGTTATAAAACTAATTATTTTCAAATATAACGAGAAATGGAGTTAATCAATATTAGAATTATTTAAATACGAATTCCACTTGAATAATGATATATCGAAACCAAATATACTCTTTCAAATATGATTCTGAGTCATTCATCGGTGTATTTTACTAGCTTACTTTAGCATTCTTTCTAAATGTCGTTTCTCATTTTCAGGGTACTTTGATTTTGTGTTCATCTTAAATTCATGGATTATTAATTGTTTTGTGAAGTTCTATCCACTATTTATGTTTTGAATGACTAGGTGTACTATTGAAACTGAAAAGAAAGCATGCTAACTTTGTTTATTAAATAAGTGGAATAAATTTTAAGTTGAATTATTAACTGATGATTGAGAATTTTTATGAGACTTTTTTTTTCTTAATTGAGTTAGTTATACGTACAATGTCAATATCAATGACTATTGTGAAGAACTTATAGTTTTATTTCATAACTCAAACACTTATTGAGATAGGATACACGCGCGATCAACGTACCCTGAACGATTTTTTTATTATATTGAATGTAAAATTAATTTTGGATAAAAATTATAATTATAATTAAATATTTAAAACTTGGGATGGGCTATTATTAAGATTTGAATCAACAACAAAAAATCTCTTTAACGTTAAGAACAATCCTAATTAACCAAAAAAGTCTTGTAGAAGAGTCAAACTGTTAAAAATGGATTATAATATAGTAGTAAGAGCCAAACTATTAAAAATGCAAACGTTGGAAACAATAAGAATGAAACATTGAAGACAAAATATATTCTAAGTTAGTTGCCCTTAATTAATTTTCTTACTGGTCTTCGTTGAAATAAATGACAACTCCTTATACTTTCTGTACAAAGTTACTTATTTTAAAGGAAAACTTAAATTTTGATAACTTGATTTACATGTTTTTCATATACACATATTTTATTGATTGACGCTAACCACACGTGCAACACACGTACACTAAGGCTAGTACTTTATAACGAGCAGAAAATATTGATATACAAATACATTTCATTATCTATTGATTTAATATAAATATTTAATACGAGCAAAGTTGTATCACAAGTTTTCCCAAGCGTTCAAGTGCGAGACTGGGATTCGAAGTGAGGAATGTTAAAATTTTCAAATCTAATCTCTAAAGAGAAACAAGGTATTACAGTAAGTTTTTTTTTTTCTTCAACTGGAATGTACCAGTGAATAGTGGGAAGAAAATGCAAATGAAAGAAAGATCATTGACAGGGGTGGAGTCGAAGATTTTTTTAATTAATATGTATGTAAAATAATATGCAAAACAAAATAACACGAAATAGAGATGAAATAAAGAGTTCCGTTGGCTCATTAGTTAAGCAATGCAGTTTTCCGTTGATCCTACGACGTCTTCCCTAAAAAGCAATAGTGTTCTTGAATTATGGTTTTTTTATTATAAAATATGATATTAGTATACTGTTTTATTCATCGGCTCACTTCTTTAAATATTGATACCGTATATTGTATGGGCTGAGTGTTGGCCAATTAAGAACTCCCACGTGCAGAAGATGAGAGTAGCAGAGATGAGGATGTTGAGATGGATGTGTGGGTGTACCGGGCAAGATATGATTAAGAATGAAGCTATCCGAGACAGAGTGGGAGTAGCTTCCGTGGAGGACAAGATGCGGAAGTCGCGACTGAGGTGGTTCAAACATATTAGGAGAAGAAGCATTGATGCCCCTGTCAGGAGGTGTGAGAGGTTGGCCATGGAGAGTTTGAGAATGGGTCAAGGTAGGCCTAAGAAGTCCTGGGGAGAAGTGATTAGGCAGTACATGGCGCTGCTTCAGCTCACTGAGGACATGACCCCTTGATAGGAGGTGTAGAGGTCGAGGATTAAGGTAGATGGTTAGTAGGTAATTTATATTGTTCACCGATAAGTTTCGTAGCATACATGTTCCTTCACATTCTTAGATTTTTATTACGTTATGTGGTTTTGTTCGCCTCAGGTATTGTATTCCCTGTTGCTATTATTTGATACTATTTTCCCTATTATTTTTTTTTCAACCTTCTTCCTTCCTTGCTTCCCTCTTCTTCTTTTTGCCCTTCCTGAGCCGAGGGTCTATTGGAAACAACCTCTCTACCTGCATTAGTTAGGGGTAAGATCTGCGTACAGACTATCCTCCCCAGACCCCACATGTTGAGATCAAACTGGGTTTGTTGTTACTAAAAATCATGTGTACATCCTTGATCTTAGATAAAATTAAATTATACGCCTAAATGGTATATTCTTTTTTCTCTACACCTAGGATGGCAATGGGCGGGGTGGGTGCGGGGCGAGGCGGAGCGGATTTACTCTTATGCGGGTGCGGGACGGGTTAAAATAATTTTTAAAATGGGGCAGGGCAGGGCGGGTTGCGGGTTTAATGTGGAGCAACTTTGAATTTTATCTTTTTTGAAACAAAATAATCATTTCAACTACAATTTCACATTCTTCTTCACTAGCACGAATACTATTTTGATTTATAATTAACCAATTTGCATAAGTCTCGTCAAAGTAATATATTGGAATTCAAATGTATGATTTTCTTTTGCTACGGAACTGACCCGCAAGAACATTAAAGAAATTTTTTCACATATTCTTACACTAATGTTTCCATTACTAAAATTCTACAATCTTTATCTATTTTGTCACCACTAAACATTATTAATGTTTATGTTAGAGGACATCAAAATTTTACACAATCAATTTTTTAATTTTGATGTACAAATTACTTACGATAGAGAAGGGAGAATATTCATCCAGGTTAGAATGGTACTATCCATAATGGTTTAATTCATAAATAAATTCGAGTTGTTATCCCATATCTATTGAATTACTTTTATACCAACATTAGTTGATTAAAATAGAAAGACAAAATCAATGATTGATCAACACGTTTCAAACCATAATACCTTTAACGGACATGAATACGAGATAAGTACAAAACTGGTGTTTAGTTCCAATATTCACAAGATTAATAAGACAATATAAATGACAATTGAACTTGAAATTCGATTGGTATATGTTGTGTTTAGGAGTGTATATGAATCGGGTTGGTTAGGTTTTTATCAAAATCAAATCAAAACAACTATATCGGTTTGGATTGGTTCGGTTTGTCGGAGTTTTCGATTTTTCGGGTTTTTTTTGTTACATGAATATTATTCGAATCATACTTTGTTAAAGATATAAATAACGTTTTTACAAGTGAATATATATTTAGTAAATATTGAAAAAATTAGCAAACATACAATCTATTACAAGATTCCAATGGAAGAATTTTGTTATAACACATGACAGTTAAAAAATTTAAGAAAAAAAAATTAAGTGGGGCGAGGCGGGGCAAAAACTGAAAAAATAACTATGCGGGACTGGGCGAGACGGGTTGAAATTTTTGTCGATTTTGCAAAACCCGCCCCTCCCCATTGCCATCCCTATCTACACCTAAATGTATATATTATAGTGTGCAATGGCGGATGCACATTGATCGAAGTAACATCGTTTCGTCAAAAAATTATACTAAATACATATATATTACTCCGTCGTAAGGCTGTATTCTGGGCCGGTCCGGTCCAGGCCCGCGAGCCCATATGGGTAGTGGGACTAAACAGGTCGGCCCGTTTAAGCCCGAGACCAATTGGGTCTATGAGCCCGGTGGGCCGATCCTACCATTTGAGCTCGCGAGCCGTGGACCGTTTGGGCCCGGGACCGGCTTCTAAGTGGGCCGGTTCAACCGGGCCTAAACTGGCTAAACGTGCCTAATGGCTAAATTTAAAAAAAAAATTCTGAAAAAATTTCCAACCGTTGAAAACTTTAAAATATAGTCGTTGGCCTGCAAAAATAGTCGTTTGGCACTTTCTAAAATAGCCATTTTACCCCCAACTTTGTTTTAACCCCAAACTTTTTTATAATTATACTTTTTCCCTATTTTCAACTATAAATACCCCCTCATTCTTTCATTTTTCTCATAAAATTATCAATCTCTCTCTAATTTTCTTCTATAATTGCTTGCTTTATTGTTGCAATTTGTGAAAAATTGTCAAGTTGGTTAATTGAAGTATTCAAGTAAGTCTTCAACGATATATAATTTTCAACAAGTTGTTCTTCAATTCGGTAAACTCGTTCCAACTCTTAAATTTTAATATTATAATTTTGTTTGTTTTATTTTGTATAATTATAATTATATGGCCTATTCTTTGAAAAAAATGTTTGGTAAAAGTAAGGAAAAATTCAAGATTGGTGAATCTAGTGGCCAAGTTGTTACTCCTCCACTGGCCCCGGCTCCCCGACCCAAACCTGTTACCCGTCCTACCCCCGCTATTCTTGATAGAGATAACACTTTATTACAATTTACCGATAGTCAATTTTACCATGATATTGCACTAGGTGAACAATTAAACTATGAATATATGAATGCTC
>MDKI01259216.1:0-12855 GCA_005239505.1 Nicotiana paniculata | reverse complement strand
CCCCCCCCCCCCCCCTTTCCCTTTTCCAATAGAAACAAATGAGAAAATTTTCTTTCATACAATGAATAGCCTCCAATTTCTTACCAAGGAAGATTTGATTATGTAACGAATAATCGAATCCCTGGTGGTCATCATTAACGTAACACTCTATGTAAATTTCACATCGGCAAAAATATGAGACAGATGATGCCTTGTAGGCTGGGAAGCTACATATGATACCAGAACCACTCATACAAGCTTAGGCGATCGTTGGGCAACTCTCAACTGAAAGCTGAGTTTTAAGCAAATCTCACATCATTAAGAGAGACGGTAGGGCAAAATCTCAACCAAGTTTAGGTGAATCTCACATCTTACGACAATGTTGAATCTTTAAGAGAGGCAGTATATGTAACACCCTAGGCAAATCTTATATACAGCAAAAAATAAAGAGATGTTGGGTATATAACAAAACAAACCTTAGATCCTAGTGACACATTTTAAGACCTTGTAGACCTATCCCAAAACTGAGATATCGCTAGTAGGCTGAATGGTTTCATTACCCTAAAAAAAACAAAATTGTGTGCTGAATTGCTACAACTAAGACCCTTTTGTGCACTAAAAGTTATGATGCAAATCAAGTGTTCTCTAGCTGAAGAAGCTATCGGAAAGTTTCAGCCAGAAGAAAAAGCTATACGCCTGATAGGAGTCAGAATCTTGGACTAAGTCGCACATGTCTAAACCATGCTTTGACAGTACTAATTAGGTTTCAACAGTGTCCAAAAAGAATCCAACAAAGCAAAAAAAGAACGTGCAAAACAAACTGTACATGACAAAATTGATTTAAGGTTGAAGTGTTTTCTGTAGGGATGATCAGATCATACTTAATGGGATGGTATTCTACATTGCGTACCTGAAGTTCCAACAGACTCATCACTTGCCTTTGTGGAGGACTGATGGGATCATAATAACTGCCTTGATGCATATCGGTCCGGTGGAGTTTCTCTATTATTGGCTTCACAGAGCTCTGCACCACCATTTTCTCTATTCTCGTTATCATTCCCATCATCACTCCTCCATTGTTACTGAGCCCATCACTTGTAAGTCGTCTTCATAAACGTTTTGCATCATATGTTTAATTTGATGTAGTTTTCTAGAGGCAGAACAATCAGTCTTGGAGAAAATACATGAGATATTACAAGGAGCTTATATTAAGCCTGACATAGTAACCTAGAAAATAATGACAGTAGTCAGTAGATAATGTTAAAAAGAACTTGTACAATGGCTGACAGTCTCCCTCAGAGTCGCGACGCGACTGATGTTCGCAATGTCACCTTCGGCCTGTCGCATCTTGCGGTCTAGGTCGTCCAATCTTTGCACTAGGTTGGTTCTTAAATCAGGCACCGTATTCACGATGGGTCGTAACACGTCAACCGACTCTTCAAGGGCCGCAATGCGGTCCCCATGATTCACCATAGTCAGAAATGGTGGTAATGGCAATGTGTTCCCTCGTCCGATGTCGAGCCTAGGCTCTGATATAAGGCCTTTGTAGATTGGCTTTCTGCATATTAAAGACCTGCCTGCTGGCTTGTAGGTCACTTGGTTTCAGTTTAATTTCAAAGACAACCAATGACCTATCAGCAAATAATTACAAAGCAAAGTTTTTTATTGTTGCAGCTGTTATTCATCCGTTTGCTGAGATCGTAGCATATTACACGCTCTTTATTATACCGGGGGTCACAACTTTTTTCACTGGAACTGCTTCAATAGCTGCATTTGGTGCATACATCACTTACGTTGATTTCATGAACAACATGGGGCATTGCAACTTCGAGCTCATTCCTAAGTGGATGTTCTCTATGTTTCCCCCTCTCAAGTACTTGATATATACGCCCTCGTGAGTCTGTTTTCCCTATATTTCAATTTTTATAGTTATAGCATCAACTATGCTGTAGACGTTTGTTTGGTTTTTCCTTGACAAGACTTCACCTACCATGTGTTTTTTCACCCTGCTGTGTCTTTTCATGTTCAACTTTCATTTGCAATGGCTATCTTTAACAGGGATTTGAAATATCATCGGAATTTATTTGGGTGAACAAATATAATTCAAAACAGTTGCAAGTACTAGAAACTTTAAAGGGTTAAATTTTATAATGGTAAAGTTAGAAATTGTTTTGCCGCGCTAAAGTAACTGAACTTTACCCGGTAGAACAGTAAAGTAACTGAACTTTACCCGGTAGAACAGTAAAGTCACATAACTTTTTGTCACATTAAAGTAGTTGAAATTTAGTCGTTATAATAGTAAAGTCACTAAATTTTACCCACTGATGACAAAACCTACCCAATAAGGTGACTTTACCGTTACAGTGCATAAAGTTTGTTGGCCACAAAATATTTTTATATCCATGGAGGAAAAAAGAAACAGAAAGGAAGAGAGGGAAGTTGTTTTGGAAGTTTGGCTTGGAGATAGACTGATCAAGAAACACTAATTTGAAGGAAAAGTGCAAAGTCAAAGACTCAAATGCACGGTCCCCCACTTTAGGATCTCTTAAGAAACAGAATCAATAAAGAAACTCTTACACAATAACTTTTTCATTTTTTCACTCCAGAACATTAATGTTTCTTCACATTCAGGGGTCCCCAAGATGTATTTAATCATGCATATCTAGAAGGTAGCAGAGCACTTTAATTAGAAGTGACAATAGAGATGCAATTTTGGTACTTCTGTACAAACGAAGTTAGAGGCCTCAGTGAACAGAAATTTTGTATCTGCTTCTAACTTTCGTTCACCAGGAAATCAAAGGAAAAATGGAAATAGAAGTCTTCTTTCAAATGTATTTTTCCTACTGACTAGGCAGACTAGTAATCCCTGATGATTTTGTTTTATTTTTTACCACTAATGTCAATTCTTTGATGGCACAGGTACCACTCGCTACATCACACTCAATTTAGAACAAATTATTCACTTTTCATGCCAATGTATGACTATCGGTATGGTACAGTGGACAAGTCGTCAGATTCATTGTATGAAAAGTCCCTTGAGAGGAAAGCTGAATTGCCTGATGTGGTGCACCTAACACATCTAACAAACCCTGAATCTATCTACCATCTCCGACTAGGGTTTGCATCTTTGGCCTCGACGCCTCACGCTTCCAAGTGGTATTTCTGCTTAATGTGGCCCGTTACCCTATGGTCGGTTTTTATTACTTGGATTTATGGTCAAACATTTGTTGTCGAGAGAAATTTATTCAAGAATCTTAAGTTACAAACTTGGGTTATCCCAAAATACAGGAAACAAGTAAGAACGTTTGTTAATCATGACTAGTTGTATGTTCTGGATACATTGTTAAAGCGATTAGTTGGCCTAATTTTTTACTTTGTTCAGTACTTTAAGCAATGGCAAAGAGATACTATTAACAAATTTATTGAAGAAGCCATCATGGAAGCTGATCAGAAAGGCATAAAAGTTTTGAGCCTTGGACTCCTAAATCAGGTAAGTAAAAACTATAGAAAATCGAATAATTCTCATCCTTACTTTATATATAAGAAAAATGCATGATCTCTACCTAAAATGCAATTTTCTGGGAAAAACATTCTGTTAGCTATGGCAGATATTCACTATCATGGAGAAAATAAATTTTCAAAAAAATTCTCCCGACACCCTATGTCCAATGTTTGTTGGCTGGACGAAAGAGGGTTCCAGTTGATACTTACAATTTCACACAAATGTAACGTTCTAACAGGACAAGGAGCTGAATAATAACGGTGAACTTTACATAAGGAGGCATCCGCAGTTGAAAGTGAAGGTGGTTGATGGAAGTAGTCTAGTTGTTGCTGTAGTCCTAAACTCCATTCCTAAAGGAACTTCCCAAGTGGTCCTTAGAGGTCGTTTGTCCAAAGTTTCTTGCTCCATTGCCCTTGTCTTGTGCCAAAGAGGAATTCAGGTATCTTTCACTATTAATCTCCTCCATGATTTTGGTTTCCAGACTTCCATTCATTGAATTTTTTTAACATATAGGTTGTCATGTTAGACGGAGAAGAGTTCAAGAGACTTAAAGCAAGGCTTACCCCCGAGGTTGCGACCAATTTGGTCCTTTCAAAGACTAATGCGTCAAAGGTATACACCATAATACATCAGATAATACTTTCCCGAATCTTGATAATTTATAACAACCTCATTCCCCTCCCCCTTCTCCTCTCCTAATCCAGACTAATTCATTGTTGACCTCTGAACCATTTTAGATTTCAAAAAATTCAAACAAAAAAAGAGAACTCTTCCCTCTCCCTCTCACTCTCCCTCTCCACACCCCACGGTCTCGCAGAAAATAGTTCTTGATTGAAGTATTGTATTGCAGATATGGCTAGTAGGAGATGGATTGAGTGAAGATGAACAATTGAAAGCACCAAAAGGAACATTGTTCATTCCTTTTTCACAGTTTCCACCAAGGAAAGCTTGCAAGGATTGCATCTACTTCAGCACACCAGCCATGACTATCCCAAAACAGCTTGAAAATGTCGACTCTTGTGAGGTTAGAGAAGATAATTTTAATTACCTTAATTTTTTGTTTGATCTTTTCGGATAATTAAAGTAAATTTATGACTAATACTATAACCCCAGAACTGGCTACCAAGAAGGGTGATGAGTGCATCAAGAATAGCAGGGATTTTGCACGCATTGGAAGGCTGGACTGAGAATGAGTGTGGTAATATGATGTTTGATATTGAAAGAGTGTGGAAAGCCAGTCTTGATCATGGTTTTCGCCCGTTAACCATGACTTCTGCCGCTGAATCAAAGCCTTAAAAATTATAGACTGCTTTGACATGATCATATCTTGAATCAGTGGCGACTTACAAGTTTGTAATAGTGTAATACACATCTTATCTTTCACACCCAGTAATTTTCCTCGACCGCAACAGGGGCAGAATTTTCCTTTTGAACCTGGACGCTAAAATACAGCAATAAGAACAGGGAAGCAATCAGCTCATATTGTTTTCCCTTTTTAATGTAATTTCAGTAATATGTAAGTTTCGTGTTATATTCAATTCGAAAGTTTCTACCAGAATTCTATCTCATGACTGTTAATTTCTATTCTTGCTAAACTCATGCCAACATTTAAAGTCATTTACGTTCTTTTGAGCTAACTTTCCATTTAGTCAAATTAAGGACTGACTCGATCTCCATATTCGGTCAATTTTAAGTTCAATCTTATTTTTAGGTCAATCAAACTCAATTTATATTTCTTAGCAAGTTCAACTTCAATTTCCTTTTTCTTGTTTTTTGAGAATGGAAACAATTTTCATATAACAGAGCACTAAAGTTGTGCCAAAGCCATATTTACAGGAGAAAAAGTGGAAAGAAAGGAGGAGAAAAAAAAACATATATCCTATACAACTTACAAGGATTCTAAAATCTCTAGGATAGATTCAGTATTGACTATAAATTCCTCTTTACACCAAAAATAAAATAACAAAAGGGCATTCATCTTGATCTTGTTCATAAGTGGGACATAATTTGTTTGTTTGATTCCGGAATATGCATATTTTAAGCTTTTCATGAGGTCACAATTTGGTGATATAAAAAATAAGCTTACCTCTACTCAGCTAGAAACTCATATTTGTTAAGAGTATATTATTTTGTGTTAAAGGGAGGCACCTTCTATCCTAAGTCGACATTGTCATTTGGTCAGTAATGTTCTAACTAGACATAGTTACCTTCTTGGTAGGGTTGGTTTGCAATACCCAAGGCAACTCCCCGTGTCCTTTAATTTATACCGTCCAAAGAATAAGAGCCCGTCGTTTGTGTTAATTGGAGGCGGTGTTCTTGTGATTCATTCCTTAGTGCATGATTTACCAAAAGGGAAAAACTTAATGAATCAGTGTTCATCAAGTAGACCCGCTGCTTGTATATTTCAAAACTGGGTACAATCTTTAAGGAGTTTGTATGTTTCTTCTTTTATAGTGGTCCACAAATAAACATAATACCATCCTTCATCTTATGTACATGTCAGCTAGTTGGTTTAAGGATGCTAAAAAATGTTTTATTAATTTAGATGTCTAAGTGCAAGGGCTTATATTATAATTATACTTCTCAGAGAATGTCAAAGGGGAGATCGTTTGGTACTTCAGAACTTTACTCTTTAGCCATGCTCATTCATGAATATCCAATGAAATACATCCTAAGTTTGTGTGAATCAATATGTTGTATCCTCTAGTAAAACAAAATTAATTGCATGACTTTTGGTTCTTAGGATCATCTTAGCCGCTTTGGGCTTCCCTTCACTTTATGGTTGAGGATAATTGAGAATGCAAAGCAATATATTATCACAGAAAGGGAAAGGAGTGAAAAACAATCATTATGCTAATTGTTCTCTAATTCTTATAAAACGCCCAGTCTTCTTAACCAGTGGAAGGTCCAAATATTAAAACAGAACAGTGATGCCTTGGCTTGTATCAATAATGTTCTCTGTAAATGTTTATTCTGCAAGTTTCTACAAGTCTTCTTTTACTACGAGTGCGGGTAAACAGAGCAGCATGCTCAATATGATAATAAGAATTAGATCTGAGATGTAGAATAGCACTTACTGTACCAATTTTTTCAAGCAGGTAGCTCAGTTCCATGGCTTGGTTGTTTATAGTCTTCTTCATCATCCTGACCAGTACGCGCTCACAAAAACAAAAATGAAGAATATAGTTAGCAAGCTCAAGTAGCCTAAACTGAAACAAGAAAAATTGAGGAGATGAGAAATTGAAGAAAGACGTAGAGATAACAGAAACACTAATTCAATTTCAGAAATAGCCGTAGGAATCAACGATGAAATGAACTTCTCAGTGATCCCAAAACGGAATAAGGAAAATATCTGAACAGATCCCGAAAAAATAACTTTTACTCAAGAAAAAAGTGAAAAAGACATAAATAGAGAAATAAAGTTCTGCAGATCTAACACCGTTTTGCCTGAGAGAGACAGAGTTGAGAAGAGGGAAAACAACTCTGGCTAAAAGAAACTCCAAAGCCTAATAAAAGGAATTTCTTTTAGCAAGAGTTGTTTCTCCACTTCTGCCCAATGACTTCAAGCTGATCCAAGTAGCTTCCGAGAGGGTCATATAAACAGGGGAAAATGCTCAAGTAGTTGCCAGAGATCACGTGCAGCCTTCACATATTGTCATAGCTTGGAGGTCCGTGATCTCTCTTGCTTGTAGGGCACCAACTCCCATTATGGTTTTATAATTGATTGAAGTGTTCAATCCCGGCCCAATCGTAATACTAGAGTTGGATGAGAAAAATGACATTGTATAGCCGTGCTAAAAATAATAGTTGAAAATTTATATATATATATATGTTATATATAAGGTTACATAAATTTTATACACTTTTTTAACTACAAGATAGAAATAATTTCTGACATGGGCTAAAATTGATAATAAGCCCATGCTTAGAAAACCAAGCCCAATAATGAAAAGACTGGTAAATATTGCGTGTGATAGCCACTTTTTAAACTGATATTTACTTTTTATCCGTTATTTTTAATTATGTGCAAAAGTAGCCATTAGTCTATTAAAATTAATATGAAAAGACGGTGTTACCCTTTCTTCTATCTCTTTTCTGTCCATGTTCTCTTCCTTGCCAGTCTCTCCGAAAGGTTTGAATACGCGAAATACTTACTCTTACGTTTTCAAAAGTCGGAGTTCGCATTGCGATAGTGAAAACTGAATCCAAACTTATTGTGTTCGTTTTGTTGGTTGTATATGGTTTAACTTTTTGCTCAGTAATTCTTCACTTCTTTTTCCTGGATGAGTATTAAGTTTATCGTTGGATGAACTGCATTGCTGATATTGATCCCAAAAAAAAGACGGTAGGTACAGCTAGGCCGTGAACAGCCAACCATCGTACTGTAAAAATTGGATAGGTTCGATCTATAGTCATTAGGGCCTCCTAAAACGATCTACTAAATTCATCGAGTTGTTCCAAAGGATCAAAACGGCCAGTTATTAATGGAATTCCTTGTCGGCTCTCTGTAAAATACTCGTTTGGCCGAGGGCTTCCAAACACATCGTAAGCTAAACCGGTGCTGACAAATAACCAACCCGCAATGAATAGGGAAGGTATAGTAATGCTATGAATGACCCAGTATCGAATACTGGTAATAATATCAGCAAACGAACGTTCTCCTGTGCTTCCAGACATGCTGAGCTCCACATATTCTTGAACGGATAACATAACTGTGGAACATAACAAATGGATATAGCTTCTTTACCCAATTTTCTTGTTCTTTAATTGAACGGTGATCTTTGATCGTATGCAATTATAGTGGTAAATGTATTTCAGTTTGTGATTTCTGTGATGTATTTTTGGTTTTCTGCTACATTATGGATCTTGAACTTACAGTTGCAAGTTCAAAAGTTAAGGACACTTGGTCCTGAACTTCGAGTTCCAAGTTCAAAAGTTAAGGACACTTGGTCCTGAACTTAGAGTTACAAGTTCAAAAGTTAAGGACACTTGGTCCTGAACTTAGACTAACAAGCTCAAATGTTAAGGACAATAGGTCCTGAACTTACAGTTACAAGTTCAAAAGTTAAGGACACTAGGTCCTGAAGTCCTGAACTTAGACTAACAAGCTCAAAAGTTAAGGACAATAGGTCCTGAACTTAGGGTAAGAAGCCCAAAAGTTAAGAACAATAGGTCCTGAACTTAGACTAACAAGCTCAAAAGTTAAGGACAATAGGTCCTGAACTTAGACTAACAAGCTCAAAAGTTAAGGACACTTGGTCCTGAACTTACAGTTACAAGTTCAAAAGTTAAGGACACTTGGTCCTGAACTTAGACTAACAAGCTCAAAAGTTAAGGACAATAGGTCCTGAACTTAGATTTACAAGTTCAAAATTAAGGACAAGTAATCCTTAACTTAGAGTTACAAGCACAGAAATTAAGGACAGGTGGTCCTGAACTTCGAGTTCCAAGTTCAAAAGTTAAGGACATGTAGTCCTGAAGTCCTGAACTTCAAGTTCCAAGTTCAAAAGTTAAGGACATGTAGTCCTGAAGTCCTGAACTTCGAGTTCCAAGTTCAAAAGTTAAGGATATGTAGTCCTGAAGTCCTGAACGTAGAGTTACAAGTTCAAAAGTTAAGGACATGTAGTCCTGAAGTCCTGAACTTAGAGTTACAAGTTCAAAAGTTAAAGACACTTGGTCCTGAACTTTATGAGCAGAAGGATGTTTTCGTCCGGACATGTAAAGTTTATTAAAGCAGTGGCTAAAGACTAAAGATATTTTAAATAGTGGCTTAAAAGTAAATACATGTGTTATTAGTGGCTAACCGTGCACTTCCAGCTGCCAAGTTGCTTATTTTCGAAAGTGTTTTTGTTCAAAAGTATTTTTCGAAAAAATACTTTTGGAGAATAATAGTTTTCTGTTTGACCAATTTATTTTAGAAGTGCTTTTTGCAATATTTGATAAACAGATTGTGTTTGTCCGATCTCTCTAAAACGTACTTTTGAGTATCAAATTACGAAAAAAAAATATTGTAAACGTTCAATTTATTATTAGTATTATTTATAATAAAACATAAAGTAAAAATATATATTCAAGATTTTAGTCACTACAAATATATATAGTTATCTAAAGAAATAATATTGATATATGGTATTGCATGACGATGCAAACATATTAATATAAGTCGCTTAGTATAAATTAAAAATTTACTCCGTAAATCCTACATTAAAAAATAGATCTACTAACAGTAGATAGATAATTTCAACGAAGAACATGAGAAGAATAAAAAATAATTAAAACGAGAAAAATGAAAAAACGGATGGTAGAAATAAAAAAAGAAAAAAAAATTACATAATAAGGGATAATATGACAATTTAATTTAAGAAAATTTTGTCTTGAAAAAGTTAATTTTCTGTTATGCATCTACTTCTTGGAAGAAGCTAAAATTTGCAGTTTATTCCCGAAAGCAGAAAAACTGTTTCTACGGGTACCCAAAAATACTTCTATGCTTTGGCCAAACACGTTTAATTTCTAAAAAAAGTACTTTTTTACAAACAAAACAAAAAAAAAAATTTAGTGTCATGCCCTGACCTCGGGGAGCGCGGTCGGCGCTCAACCGAGATAACCCTGCCGAGCAAGCATGTACAATACATTCTACCCAAACTCACTCATAATTAAAGAAAAGATCCATTTCATTAATTAAACAGCAACGACACCAATTCATTATCAATAGTTACATCATTTATAAGTTTCAAAATATATACACTTTCATTGATGTGGGACGTATCATACAATTACAGCATTACTAGTTTAACTTTCGCAACACCAACGTAACACCCACACTATGTCTACGGAGCCTCTAATAGACACAAAAGAGTACGATGGTAGTGCCGGCAACAAGGCCCCGACTATACCTCAAAAGATAATACATAAGGACAAAAGATATACGACCACAGAGTGAAGTGGGTCTCACCAAGTCAGCTGGAAAGAGGGGGTACCGCTATCAACGATCAAAGCCGCCTACTGTGGAACCACCTGCATCCATTAAAGATGCAACACCCCCGGCAAAAGGGACGTTAGTACATGTGGAATAGTACTAGTATGAGTGACTAAAGACCTTCTCAATAGAACGAATGTTAACACAAGAATAAACAATCATAAAAATCAATGGGAGTCTCGAACAATACCCGAAACATCAAGTTAGGAACAAGAAAAGTTTTCAAGTAATTTCTATATTTTAGGTTGGGAGATCTTAGCACCGATATAGATATACCACCGTGTATTTTGCATGGAGTCCGATCACAGGCTGATCGGATAGGCCATTGATCACGTCCAACTATGTCTTATAAAAAGAACTAAGCGGTCGTTCGAAATATATTCCGGTTAACAAGTCCGGAGTCGAATCTCACGGGAAATTAACATATTAAGCACAACTACTAGACTCACACAAATTCACGCAATCAATCTTCAGAAATATTTAAATAAGAAATTGGATGTTTACTACAAAATATCTAGTTATGAAAATTGAGTAATTAATAACTAACTATGAACAGGTTGTAGAAAAGATTTGGAATGATCTAAGGTTATGATTTCCCCTATTTTCGGAATCCTTTCCGCTACGTTTCCTATAAATTTATCTCCATTTTCTCTACCGATCATGAGCGCTTTGAGTGTTGTAATTCTCTTCCGAGTAACTACCAAAATTTATTAGACATATTCTTCCGAACTACGCTAGCTGGCACTAAGTTACGGCTCACTCGGATCGCACCATGGTTTCGTTATTCCTAATCCCACCTTTAAACCCTCCGTATTGATCCCTCACATACGTTAGGAGTGATTTTGTTCAACAAATACCTAAATATTCCGAGCAATATATACTAAATAGGCACAGTCGATTGAGAGCTCTTCAACCAACCATAATATAAACGTAGTTGAACAAATACAAAAAAAGCTACGACAAATCTATATTAAATGTAACAGGAAAATCATCCTCCAATAGGTTCCATCAAAATCCTAGGTTAGAACTTTAGCTACTCATATTCATAGTAACTATTTCCCGAGTATTTTGCATAAATAAATTACAAAGAAAAGATGAAGGAATGTAGAAATCGATGATTCTTTCCCCCAACAGTTGTTGCACGAGTTATTCTTGCCTCAGGTCGCAAAACTCCTTCAAAAGCGGTGTTTAATGACTATTTATATGTGTAGAAAAATACCTAAACGACATAGCCCAAGTCCAAGTCCACCAAGGAGATGAAATAGGCCTTTAAAATCCGTATCAGGCTCGCTACGGACCTCGCCTCGCGAGGCAAAATGCAAGATCCACCCCGCCTCAGACTGCACGATGCGAGCCTTCCGCGAGCTCAACCTCGCCATACCCCTTGCATCACGCTCTTCTATGCGAGCTAAAGAGCTTGCCTCGCCTGCTCTAATGCGAGCCTCTGGGTTTGCTTCGCCTGATGCTTCATTTTTTTCTGCTCAATTCTTTCTTTCTTCTTTCTATTATTTTCGAGCATGATTTATACTTTAAATATTCACTTTTCTCCAATTTCATCTCCAATTTACCTACACATAAAATAGACTCAATTAAGCCCAATTATAGTATAGTTTAGCATTAAAGCACCTAAAATGTAAGGTAAGTAATGTACTAAAATATGAAATTATAGCCAAACATCACTACCCATACTTAAACGTTGATCGTCCTCGAGCAAAAAACTACACTTTATAGACACGACCTTTTTACGCAATTCTCTTAACTCGCCACACCAAGAATCTTTAAAATGCACTAAACACAAAGGTGTAACATCTTTACCTCAAAATTTTACTCACAAATACCATGCAATATTCACAACTCACTCACTTACTCTAACATAGAGGTCAATGACATTACCTTTCCGTTATGAGTCACATGCCCTCACACAATAAAAGAGACTAGTTCCACACACAATAAATTTTAAGAACGTAGGAACTCAAGATAGGAAGAATTCAGTCGCTCCCAAAAATAACTTCATATGCCACAAAAGATGCATCATAGGCTTGTCCGTAGTATAATACTCTACTAATTGAGCTCATTCAGCCTATGATCAAGAAGGACTTTAATTGATTGTAATGTAGGCTGCGGGATGGGTAAGATACATTTGGATATAAGAGTGGATACATTTGGATATAAGAGTGACTACACCTTCCTTAAGCACTTTAATACATATACTTTAACACTCAAGCACATACTTATGTCAAACCAAAACTTCACCTTTACATCAATGTATATTGTCTCATACTTCTTTAAGCACAATTACGCCACTAGCCACCACCATCAAGAACTATTTTTCATACAATACAACTATATAATTTTTTTTCTTCAATCCCAGTGGCTTTTATTTATATATATATATATA
>MDKI01086434.1:0-37400 GCA_005239505.1 Nicotiana paniculata | reverse complement strand
ATATACGGGGGAAACACGTTGGGTAGGAAAGGCAATCCAGGTCCGCTTGACCGGGTTCACCTGATTAGGTGCCGATCTCGTCCTTCGGTTTTGTGGCATGACACATCCTCCCCCACTTAAATATACGTTAATCCTCGAACGTGTCCAGAGTTGTTCTCAAAGCGAACAAACCGCAACGTAACCTTACCATGCACATACCCGGGGGTGATCCTTCGTCACCCTATCCCATATAGGTTTGATAACATAATATAACTGAAATTTCTTAATTCCACCTAGCCCATAAGCCTTAGAATTCCATTTCCAACATCCGGAATTTACTATAAGATTAGAACCTCGCATCTACACACCGTGTAAGTCTGAACAAGATGTATCAATCCATATCCAATAACCCAAGATGTAATCACATGATATACTATAAAACTCAAATACTCATAGCGATAATTTCCAATCACATTAGCTGCTCAAACTAACTCAATGCCGGTAATAAAACTTTTATCAAAAAAGCCTCGTTCTAACACCTTCATATACTGCCAACGATGAAAGAAACATGCAAAAACTCATAATCATTCATTAGAGCAACCAGATGTGGAATCTCCCTCTCATTCGACAAGAACTATAGCAAAGTTTCTAAGCCGACTTTCGATATTATCCTTCCAACATGTTGTAATAAATTCCGATAGTATCCATTCTAGGTCCAATGACCTCATCTCATCCAATACGACCACTCTAGTCACATGACACATCAATACAATCTAAAGCCACAACTCGTGCAATCCGTGCACCAATAAGCAACAATCCAAATGTACTCAAATCATGGAAAAATGACTCAAACAAGAGAACTGTCCCGCAAGCTTAACAATTACCACCACAACACAATGCTAAGAACCCATCACATGCCGCAGGACCAAAACACATGAATCTATCACAAAGGATCATACCCCAATAAAATTTTGCTATAATGCGTGGCCCCATCCAACCTTTAGTCCATGGCATATACCTAATCCACCTTGCTCAAAATCAACAACCATGCGCGATTCGACATCAAGTTCCTAAAGTGAATTACCATAACCACAGAGAAGCAAATGATGCAATTCCACACAAGCCCGAAAGAACATAACCAATGCGCAACCAATCATGCAACACCCAAATACCCATCTCGCTCAAATTTCGTTATAAAGCCCAAATGGAACCATACCATGTGTGCATATAACCAACGAATCACAGCCCCTCACAGCATGGAAGAGTAGCACATAGAACATATCCGATACGAATAAAATCAACTCTAACCGAGTGGCACATCCCTCAACAATAACAATATGGAGCCAACCAATCCGACTCGGTGTAGAATACACATCCAAATTGGGCCTACTAATGGACCCCCAAATCAGCTCTAGTCACCCACGGATAGATGAATAACCCTCCGAAAGTCCACAATGACTAAATTATAACACATACTATCATCTAGCTATCTTTGCCCACATCTTCACAGTCTACAACCACGAAATAACATGTTTATAAGAACTCCTAGTCTCCAAAATCAATAGAGCACACGGATCACCATATCCGATCCCAACTCCACCGCCCGAATATCTAACACATGTCTCATACACGATCATATCACGAGGAATACTTCTAGAATTCTTTCGTGCCACATAGCAAAATCTGAATATCAGTAGTCGATCAACTAGAAGGGTGCCGCAATACCAATGAAGTATTCATAAATCAAAGCACATTGCCTCTTCTGAAATGTACACTATCATCAAACCATACCAAATAGTAATATCATTTACCTAGTCATATGAAACCGTCCATGCTGCCTAAGAATATTATGATCTTCCCTTCAAAACTGAATTGTGACCTTGCTCATGCAAATCTCCATCCTACCCAAAAAACCACATATACCATGCCATCATATGAAAAATACGAGAACTTCATAATCCACTCCCAGTCACAAGCAACTACATACTCAATTAGCCAAGGACCTTCCATTTGATTTCATCCAGGAGAAAATCACTATACATCACATGCTCCTCACGCGAGTAGGGAATATACTCCTCGAACCGTGGTAAAAACCATTGAGAAATTTTTGAAACTCATTTGCACATAATCAAGCCATCAGATCTAATTCTCTCTAATTCAACCAAGCCACACATGTCACCAAAAACCCAAGAGCATCACCACGAGACACCTATAGAGACTAGCCACATCACAAACACCTAAAGAACCGATCATATCTATTAATGTGCATGTCCAACTTACTACCAACTTGTCCTAATTCACTGAGTTCCTTCCGAATTACTTTCAAATTGATACTTTTCCTTGCTAGAACACTACTAACCTTAACCAAAACTTGCCCCACGAACTTTAGCATAGAACCACACCGCCCTAAGGCTCATAAGTCACTGAATTCCCTCTTGAGTATTCCAAAAGTACCACAACCAAATTACTTACTCTGAAGAGACTTCCTACAAATCTAAAGCCATTACCTTCACCTTCCTGGTACTGATATGTAGAATCCATAATGATATATATATATGCCACAAGTCTTGACACCATCCAATGTAAATCTCAGTTTCTAGCTAAATACACATCCTGAAGATTCCCAATTGTTACATATAAATATTAAATCATTAGAACCATTCTTGAGAGTCATTTACTCTGCTCATCTCAATCAAAATGATCAAACAGACCGAACGACCTGTGCCCCATTTGTACACAACCCCCTATGAAGTAATCCACACTTCTAAGCAACCGAGTGAATCCCTACTCCATGCACACTACATCCTTTACGAACAACAACTCATCATTCAATGTTTCCCCATATACCCATAAAACATAATACAACCCGTCGATAACAGACTCCCCCACTTCGCGCAAAGCCAAGGAATAAAGCATTTGATAACTTACAATACCCATCCTCTGTTGCTGCCAAAATCCCGCACTGAAATTCAACTAAATCCTTCATAAACTCATGTAACACAAACCATCTAATATCTCAGATCATCTACAATTCTCGCATTCACCCTTGTAACAGTCAAGCCCACTCTCATAAGTGGTCCAAACTCAAATTGCACTATGTATAATTCACTGGTAAAAGAAAACTCTCAACAAAACAACATAGGGATCACACAACCTCAGGACATCCCACAGGAGATAACCTATATGCTTAGCCTCAAACTGACATCTTTCTATACCCTTCCACAGCCAAACTATTACACAATCACTTAATCTTCCCAAGTCTGAACTCATATCACGACATGAAAATCTACTTCACTCCTCAACTAAACAACATGAAAATATCCTTCAACACACCCATAACTCGATACTATACGTCAAATCAAGAAGGAAATCAAGCACCAAATTTACATCTCAATCAAACTCTTTTCGTCATGTTCGAACAATCTGAACACTCTCCGCAGTCACATCATGCTCGTTACATAGCCATCCAATCACTCATCGAGCCACACATTCCACTCATAGGGATTCTACTGGACATATAAGTCGAAGAGCACGTTCTCACACAACCAACATCGCTGCACTCAAGCTACAGTCAAAACCCGACCTCAAGTCCTTCATATTATCCCATCATCAACATACCGAAATCACATCTCGCACCTTTTCCATAGAATCACAAGCCGTCGATGCGAAGCTGATACTGAGCACTCATGTGCGCATACAAATGCGTGGAAGGAAATTCAAACAGTTACACTTCAAGCTGAATCAATGACGCACAATAAGGAAATAAATATGGGAAGTATATCCTAAATGTCCTGTAGCCTCTCGAATATAGGTATGGACGTCATCATATCGATCCGCAAGATTCTACCAGACACTTGCTCATGACTTGTAGAACCTATGAACCTAAAGCTCTGATACCAATCTGTATGACCCAAAATCCACTAGTCGTGATGGCACCTAACCCAACCCACTAGGTAAGCCAACTAATAACTATCAAATTTCAATAATATTAATAAGACAACTAAACAAAGGAATTATCTGAATCTTATACATTTCTCAAGGACTGGTAGTACAAATAGTGAGCTTCTAAGAATAGAGTATACAAAGCTGATATGAAGAAAATACATCTTCTATTTGAAAAGTACATAAACAGAGTTTATAAATCTAAGGCTACCATGAACAAGAGAAAGTTGTAGCAGGAACGCAGGTACATCTTCAATGCTAGCTCCCGCCCTGCACAACAACATCGGCACCCAATATCTGCACTCAATATGCATGAAGTGTAATATGAGTACAACCGACCCCATGTACTCAATAAGTAACAAACTTAACCTTAGTTGAAAGTAATACGAGCTAGAACATAGGTCGGGTCCAACACCAATAACCAACAACATTTTATAACAACATAGAGCATTCAATTAAGGAAGTAACTCAGAGATAAACTGTCAGCTTTTTCACAATTTTTTCGAAAATAGTTCCGTTTTTCAAGAACTATTAGTGAAAACTCAAATTCTTTACCAAAATAGTAAAATATGAGATAGTTTGAAAACTGTAGTTTTTCTAAAAAATCCTTTTCACGATAAATAAGATGTTTCATTTTCTTTCCAGATAGCAAGTGTGAGATACCTCTCTATAACCACATATCAATGTGTGTAAAAAGTCATGAATGACGTGATACCATACAACATGAGGAAAATGTGTCTCAATGAATGTATATCAAAGATGAATCATGTACTCACACTCTCAGAGTACTCAATCTCACTGTGTCACACTTCCCTCTCTTCATGCTCGACCACTCGGTACTGTATATGGCTCATACGACCCAAGGAAATGCATCCCAGAACATATACAGCACTGACTATAAGTCACCCAGTACTGAGGAAAAAGGGCAATCCAACCCTGTGGAAAAATCCATCTCCAGGTATCAAGTACTTCGGACAAATCCATGTCCAGGGAAATCCATCCCTCAATAATATCATCCGCGCTCACTGAGGGTGTGTTACAAAATCCGGTGGGGATCTTTCAGCCCAAGCGCTATCATAATCATCAATATTACCGATGTGGCGTGCAGTCCGATCCCATAACTGTCACTCATAATCAGGCTCTTGGCCTCACTCAATCATCAATCTCTCCAGTCTCACAATGTCATGAAAACTGACCCGGAATAATGATATAATGTATCAATAAGTAACAACTGAAACTGAGATATGGTATGAATGCATAAATGTGACTGAGTACGAAATATCAATGAAATCGATGAGATGACAACAAGAAACGACCACTATGGGTCTCAACAATATCAACATAAAGCCTAAACAGGATATCTAGCAGGATGTACAACTCAATTACTTTACCACATGGTGAAAAACATAGATATCAACAAAGTAATGTCACTATGCAATGCCCTAAAGACAACGGAGTCACAATTCACAGGGTGCACACCCTCACGCCTGTCACCTAACATGTGCGTCATCTCAACACCAAGCACATAACACATAGTTTCGGGGTTTCATACCCTCAACACTAAGTTTAGAAGAGTTACTTATCTTGAAGAAGCCAATTCCAATACCGAGCAATCCAAGCAATGCTTCAAAAATACCATCACGCGCATAGCGACCTCTGAACGGTTCAAACCTAGTCAAAAGAAACTCAAATACATCAGATAAAGCCCAAAGAAGCAATTACAAATGATAAAGATCGAATCCTAAATCAAATCCCAAATCCAGCCAAAAATCACACCCGTGCCCGCACCTTGGAACCCAATAAAACTCATAAAATCCGATAACCCATTCAATTACAAGTTCAACCATACTAGTTTCGCTCAAATCCGACTCCAAATCGGTGTTCAAAACTCAAAATTTCATATTATGACACTTTAGGCCAAAACCCCCAATTTCCTCTTTAAAATTCCTCAACCAAAAGCTAAAATTGAAGATAGATTCATGAAATATAACCAAACTTGAGTAGAGAACACTTACTCCAATTCATATGGTAAAAATTTCTTCCCGAATCGCCTCAATCCGAGCTCCCTAGCTCCAAAAATAAAAAAAATGACCGAAACCCTCGAAATATAGTACTTTATAATCTGCCCAGGCATTTTCCCTATGCTATCGCGGACAAACTAATGCGATAACGAAGCAAAAAATTTTCCAGCCCCTTTTTTACTCTATGCGATCGCGGCCATTCTCCCGCGATCGCAAAGAACAAATTTTTTTTTCAACAACCTTCTCTAATTCTTCCGGACAACCTCTAGTATAATGGTCATAATTGTTTGTACAAAACTCCAAATGACAATTGGTTTAACTTTCTGAAAACTAGACATCAAGGGCTACAACTACCATGTTGGATCATGTCCAAATTCCTTATAAATTGTGATATATAAGCTTTCAAAATCGGGTCGGTGCAGTAGAGATTTTACTTTATGCGATCGCGTGAATGCTTCCGCAATCGCATAGCACAACTCCATTTTTCCAGATTTTCTCTTTTCTAACGCAGCCAGATTTACGCTAACACACTGTACATCCCTGAAGCCAAAAACCAGCAACTAGAAATGGCCTAGAAATGGTCCGAAATCACCTCGAAGCTCACCTAAGCCCTTCGGGACCCCCGTCTGAACATACCAACAGGTCTCAAAACATATCACAGACTTAGTCGAGGCCTCAAATCACATAAAACAACTCTAAAAACACGAATCATACCTCAATTCAAAATCAATGAACTTTGAAAGTTCAAACTTCCACAACCGATGCCGAAACCTATCAAATCACGTCTGATTAGCCTCAAATTTTGCACACAAGTCACATTTGACATTACAAATCCGCTCCAACTTCCGGAATCGAAATTCGACCCCGATATCAAAAAGTCCACTCCCGGTCAAACATTCCAAAATTTTAACTTTCGTCATTTCAAGCCAAATTCTACTACTGACCTCCAAATCGCGATCCGGGCGCGATCGTAAGTACAAAATCACCCAACGGAGCTAACGGAACTATCAGAAATCCAATCCGAGGTCAAATACTAAAAAGTCAAACTTGGCCAAACCTTTCAAATTTTAAATCTTCTAGCTCAGAATTATTCTTCCAAATCAATTTCGAATAACCTGAAAATCAAAAGCGATGATTCACATAAATCACAATGCATCATATAGAGCTACTCATGCCCGAGAACTAGCAAGGGAAGTGTAAATACTCAAAACGACCGGTCGGGCATTACAGTATAACTTTAGTACCCTAAAATTTAGTAACTATACCAATAGTTACGCATGCACTCTTTCATCTTCTATTAAATGCATTAACTTTAACTACACTAAACAATAGTAACGTCCGAACTCTTTCATCATCCATCAATTATACAAATTTAATTTAATACGTATCCGTTTATTTTTTTACATATTTTAATAGTAATAAATATGTCTTTTGACTTCCTCTTTTTCAAATTATAAAAGTCTACAGTAATGTGTAACACTTGTCCCTTTCTCTTCTTTTTGACAATCTATTATCAATCACGAATTCCTTTTCCTATATAAGAACATTGATTTTTATTTGAGATATCTCATTTCATCTGCATCACATAATCAATTTGTAGGTGTCAAAGTAGGTAAGTTTATTTTTTTTTATTGCTCTTTGTGATTGTTGTGGTAATATTGTTCCTTGTCACTTATAACTTTCTGGAGTTACTATCATGAAACTATACATCAAACCGATAAAATTATTTTCCACCTTAAAATTTAAAAGTTTGAATTGATTAACATTATTTATGATTTGTAACTTTTGCAACAATATTACATAAATGTTCGATTCCATAATTATTTTTTTGTTTCTTTTCTTTCTACTATTGTTGGTATTGAGCTTGGTCGGCATAATAAATTTTAATTATTTATTTTATTTCTCCAAACTATGCATACTAGCAACTCTTAAAGTTGAAAAACAACTTGGAATAAACAATAAATTGCGAATTTTATTGTCTCTTTTATATGATGCTTTAAGAGATTATTTCCTAACCTACATTAATTGTAGTATCAAACTCATTATCAAATTTGAATATACAAATTAAATTTAAAACTGAATAATTATATTATTTTCTCTTTACTGTCCGTAGATAATATATCTATGTTATTTCAGGACCTGAATGCAAATAGTTAGTGGTTCATCTTAACGTTTATTTGTGCCTATTATTTAACTTTCGCTGCCCATAATATATTTTTATTGTTGGCTGTATTTTTCGCAATATGTTCTCGCACATGAACAACTGTGTTTCATTTTCAAGAGCTATATCAATTGGTCACAATAAAAGTTCTGATTATGACAAACATAAGAATGGTAATACACCAACAACATCATTTATAAAACAATATTAGCTAGGTGAAATACAATCATATCACATTTTTGTACCAATAATATCACAATTAATTTCACTACACGTTGTACCTAAATAACTAAAAAATTTAACTTCATATGTTCAAACATTGCCTAATCATTTTACGTTTAAGAATCAAGTTGTCTGAATTAGTTCACCGTTCATCAGTTTGAACTTGCATTTTTTCCCTCAAATTTAGTGTAACTTATCGCACATATATTCTATTATTATTATATTATTAAATATGTCAGTATTAATTAGCATGCTATATACATACAACGTACGTATCGAGAACTAGTATAAGAAAAAAGGCATAAGTACTCCTTAAATTAAGGTCAGGTTTTCAGTTTTATAATTTCTTTTTTAAAACTTTATGCTCAATCAAACAATTCAAATAAAATAAAATAGAATAAATATTTGGAAAAAATTATTTTGTATTAGGACCAACTTCAGTTCAGTATTTCGCGGTACAATCCAATCTTTAGCGTTCTTCATAACACAAAATATAAAGATTATATATTTTGTATTAAGACCAACTTCAGTTCAGTATTCCGTGTGGCTATCCCATCTTTAACAGTCTTCATAAAACAAAATCTAGTAATTATATATTTTGTATTAGGACAAACTCCAGTTCAGTATCTCGTGTCATCATCCAATCTTTAACGGTATTCATAAAACAAAATCTAGAGATTATCTATTTTGTATTAGTACAAACTTAACTAGTTTAGTATCTCGTGTCACCATCCAATCTTTAATGGTCTTCATAAAATAAAATCTAGAGATTATACTTGGCATTATTTAAAATTTAAGTCAAATAGAGGACTAACTCGGAAAGATGTACATAATATGATCCTAAGATTTACGGAGTAAAGACGTGACTAGCTCCCTTTGCATTACGCCACTTTTACTGTAATTCAATTTAATCAAGCTATACTTGAAATCTTCGATGTCGATACTCGTGAATAACTATTTAGTTTTGTATTTCTTTTTAATTTTCGCGTTATAGATTCAAAAATTATTTATCTTTTTTATTTTCGCGTTATAGATTCAAAAATTATATTCTTTACCTCTTTTAACGTATCCATTTGAGTTGTTCAAGTGGTACATGCGGGGGCAGAGCTAGAATTTTAACTTTATGTATTATGTATTTTAAAGCGACAAATTCAAGTATTAATAATTGAGTTTTAAATTTAATATATATACATATTTGATAATTCTTTAACACAAATATATTTGTTTGAGCAAAAAACTATTGGTTCGACCGAACACATAAACGAGCTTCTAGCTCCGACCCGAGGGTACATGTCTGTGTTTGGCTTCAGGACAAGGACAATTTGAAAGTTCATAAAGGTTGGAGTATTTTCTAACTTGAAAATTTTAATGTGGGGAAAATATCGATATGACGAGTGATATATCATACCTTAATATGACCTTCTAGTCATTTGTATTTTCTTACCAAATCACACATAGTTCAATTATTTTAATATAATAAAATAATTATTCAAATATAAATATATAGTAGACAAAGTCAGTGATAATTCGTGGAATCAATTGCAATTTGAACAATATGATTTGATTATTTAAATCGAACAATTATTTAATAAATAAACAAAGACTCCAACCTTACACATTTTTAGACACTCACCTTATCAGACCAAAAATAAAATAAAATAAAATACAAAAGAAGACTCCAACTTTATTATTCTTTTAGGCACACCGCTATGACACCAACTAAAATTAGACAAAGACTCCAATAAAGAAGATCCAAATATATTTTACTCCAAAGCCTCAAGCTTAAGTCCAAATCATTTGGTTCTTCATCTAATGCAACTGCATTTGATGAAATGGAAACATCCAACTGATTTATCAATGGTCTTGTACAATCAGGAGTCACATTTAAATAAAGAAATCTTGTATTTAGAGCTCTACCTCTATTTCTTTTTGCCATTTGATGCCTTTTAGTAGGGTGAGAACGATGTCACGATGATGCTGGTACTAGAATAGTACCTTTATTATTTCTTCTCGAACTTGCATGCTGTGATGTGCATGTTGAGTTAGTTGCGAATGTATTAGGAAAGGAAGAGCAGCCGCATTTACACCCGAACGTGGAATGACATCTTGCTCGAAAGATAACGAGCAAGGCTGTAAATGTTTCATAAAGTCAAAATGAGTACGAAATACGCCATAACATAAAGGGCAGCAAAGTGTAGTACACGACAAGGTATTAAAATTGGAGGAGGGGGAGAAGGATTTGTGTTATGCATGTTGAAAAATGAATGACAAAGTTTTCTAAAGAAAGATCCCTCCAAAGAAATAATGCTAGAGAAAATACTAACTTTGAACAATATTTTTTGTAAAATGTGAAGAGAATTTATAGGCTACTCAGGGTGTAATTTAAAAACTAGTGCTGAATTGTCTTTCTCCTTATTTTTGTTTAAATTTAACTAACATGGTGTAAGAGATTTCAAAAGAAGTCGTTGTTTTATCTCTAAGTCAATTAATCGTCTTCTTAGATTACAAAATACTCGTTGTTTAGCCATCTATATTTAATACGAAGGTTTTACGAATTCAAATTTTAAAGTAAATTCCCGTTATGATTTTCTTTCAAATCCAAGGTCTGATTTTGTCCAACTAACTTAAAGCAATAACTTTCTTTTTTGTTTAGTAAATTGCAGCAATCTGTTTTTTTTTTTTTTTTTTTTTTTTTTTTTTTTTTTTTTTTTTTTTGAATCAGACTCACCAAATCGAAGTACTCACAGAGTGGATCCTAGTAAATTCTCTAATTAATCAGATTGCTTAATGATATTTTGGACAAGCTTCAATTTACTTACTTGTAACAAGTTGTAAGTGATATTATTATAATCACTTATGATGTGTAAACTGGAAAAGGCATTAATCAGTATCAACAATTAATTGAGGATTAGAATAATCTGTTACTTTAATTATACCCTGTCCTTGCAAAACCATTTTCCAGATTGAGGTAATATTACAAGAATACAGGGTAATGGTGAACAACTAAATCAAAGTTCACTCATGGGAAAAGAAGAAAATGTATGGTGCATGATGTGTGGCTATAATTCATGATTTTACACATTATGTGCCTTGCATTTTACGTGTTTTAATGATAAAAATACACTTTGTTTGAGCATAATAGAGTCTATTTTATGTGTATGTGAATTAGAGATGGAAGCCGAGCTAAATGGATGCTTAAACGTCGAAAGTGCGCTCGAAAATGGTGAAAAGGAGAAGCCATGCAAAAGCCAGCTCGACCAGGATTTAGCCTGGCGAGGCCAGCCTAAAGTCAGTCCAGACCAGGCTTTAGTCTGGTGAGGACAGCTTAAAACCAGGCCAGACCAGGCTTTAGCCTGGCGAGGCCAGGGTCCAGGTCCGTATTTTGAAGGCGTAAACACTTTTCCGGCGCAATTAGGAGTGACTTACACGTTTAGGGCTTATTCCAAATATATAAGTAGACCCAAAAACATAACTTGGAAGGACTTTTGCCATTGGAGACAAGAAGAGATCTTGGAACACTACTCGGGAGTCCTTTATTCCTTACTCTGTAATTTAATTATGCAATTTACTTCGGATTTGATTACTATGAGTATGAGGAGCTAAACTCCTAATCTAGGATTTTGGTGGAACCTATTGAAGGATAAAATTCTTGTTATGTTAATATAGATTTGCCAAAGTTTAATCTTTATTTGTTCAACTACATGCTTGTTGTAGTTAATTGAAGGGCCCTCAATTAGCTGTGCCTATTTAGTCTATATTACTCGGGAGAGAGTGCATATTTAGGTAGTTGTTGAACAACATCACTCCTGACGTATATGAGGGATCAATAACGAAGGGTTTAAAGGTGGGATTAGGGATAATGAAACCTTGTGTGCGATCTAAATGAGTTGTAATTAAAGCTAGCTAGCGTAACTCGGGAGAGTATGTCTAGTATATTGTGGTAATTACTCGGGAGAGATTTACGGCAAGTCAGAGTGCTCATGATCGATAGAGAATTTTAGGAAAATTTATACCAAACATAGCGGAAAGGGATTCCAACAATAGGGGAAATCATAACCTTAGATCATTCCAATTATTGCCTACAACACGTTCATAGTTAGCTTTTAGTTACTATAGTTTCATTAAGTAATAGTTAGTAGAAAACCAACCATTTGTTATTTAAATATCTGTGGAAGTTGATTACATGGAATTGTGTGAGTCTGATAACACTAATTGATAGGTTAATTCCCTGTGGGATTCGACTCTGGACTTAATATCCGCAATATATTTGCAACAGCCCCTTTGTCCTTTTTATAAGGCATAGTTGGGCGTCATCAAATTTTGGCGCCGTTGACGGGGAGTTAACGGTGTTATCAATTAGAGTTAAAAGAAGTGAAAAAATTCTTAGTGTAGTCAATTTTCTTCACTTTCAATCAACTACATTGAAATTTTAACGTTTGTAATCTTGGGTGTTACAGGTGCATGCCTAGAAACTCCTCAAGAACTGGTGAATTGTTTGAAGCATTATCATATTCTGAGAAAGTTTTCAAGGCCTTGAATCGGGCAAACAGGAAAATCAAACAACAACAAAACTCAACAGAACAACTTGCATCAGACATGACAGATCTGGTAAACAACAGAGATAATGGGGATAACGTGGAGGACCCAAATGAGCGGGTGGTGGCGCCTCTTGTGCCAGAGGCTGCTTTGTATGATTGGGCACAACCCACAGCAGACAATTTATCCACCGTGATTCTAGTCCCGCAGATACAGGTTGATTCATTCCAAATCACAAACAATATGTTGCATTTGTTGCAAAACAAGGGACTATTCTCGGGGTCATACATTGAAGATCCTCAACAGCACTTAAAGAATTTCCTGCCAATCTTTCAAACACAAATACAACATAACGTGACTCTGGAAGCAATAAAGCTATTGTTGTTTCCATTCTCTGTGACAGGAGCAATTCAGACTTGGCTCAATTAACTCCCCATAAATTCCATCACTACTTGGGAGGAATTAGTCAAGCAATTTGTGAACAAATTTCATCCACCCAACAAGACTGCTCAACAAATTGATGAGATCTTGAGCTTCAGACAGAAACCAATAGAAACTTTGCAAGAGACATGGGAAAGATTCAAATGGCTGCTGGTTTTATGTCCACACCATGGTATTCCTGAGCAGATGTTGGGCATAGATTTTACATAGGTCTGGTGGATAGCTTGAAATCTAATGTTGATGCTTCAACAAGTGGAGCATTCTTGAGTAAAACATTCAGAGAAAGCAAGATCCTGCTAGACAAGATGGCACAGAATTCGGGATGGACCACCAGAAATGCTCCCATCACTCTTGTGGTCCACTCTGTGGCTTTAGATCAGCTAACTCTATAGCTGAAAATATGGCCACACTAATGACACAAATGAGCATCCTCACCAAAAAAGGTGGAGGAATCAGGCCAGAAACAATAGGTACACATAGTTGATACCACCAATGGGGGTTTATGTACATCTTGTATTAAAAAGCCAATTGGTGGCTCGTGGAGTGCTGATGGTGATCACCAACATTATCCAGAAAACATGAATTATGTGTCCAACTATGGGGGACAGAGACCAGGTGGTCAGAATTGGAGTCAGCAGAATCAACAATACAGGACAGCCCCGCAGCAGCACAATAATAAAAGTAATATGGGGGCCACGCGACCACAAGACAATATGGTTCCTTACCAAAGGCAACATGACTACAACAATCAGAATCAACAATAGGGTTATCATCCACCTCAACAACAACACAATGGGAGACAGGAAGATGGGTTTTCTAGACCCGAGGTAATGATGCAGCAGGTGATTGGGTCTAATGCGAAAATAAATGAAAGAGTAGATTCACACGAGTCAACTATCAAGAACATTGAGGATCCTCTAGAAGCTTGCCTTATGAACCTAGATGAGGTTAATGGTGAAGAATTGGGGGAATGGGTGCTCTCTTTTGTGGGCAAAGGTTTTTGGAAGAGACCACTCGAATTTGAGCCCCTGCACTTAGAGGAAAGGGAAACTTCCCCAGCCAAGCCATCCATAGAAGAACCACCAAAGTTGGAGCTGAAGCCACTCCCCACCCATCTCAGGTATACATTCTTAGGACCTAACTCCACATTACCTGTTATTATCTCATCTAGCTTGTTAGATGTGCAGGCAGAACTGCTTTTGCAGGTGCTGACAGAGTGCAAGACTACAATTGGGTGGACCATGGTAGATATCAAGGGGATCAGCCCGGCCTTCTGTATGCATAAAATTCTACTGGAAGATGGGCACAAACCTTCTAGAAAACACCAAAGAAGTATGAACCCCAATATTAAGGAAGTGGTGAATAAAGAAATTATTAAGTGGTTAGATGCGGGAATCATATTCCCCATCTCTGACAGCAACTGGGTTAGCCCAGTGCAATGTGTACCAAAGAAGGGTGAATGACGGTGGTGAAAAATGATAAGAATGAATTGATCTCTACACGAACCGTCACAGGCTGGAGAATCTGTATGGATTACAGAAAGTTGAACTTGGCCACCCCAAAAGACCACTTCCCACTTCTATTCATTGATCAGATGTTAGACAGACTGGCAGGGAGGTCCCATTTTTGTTTTCTAGATGGGTACTCAGGGTACAATCAGATCTCTATTGCATCAGAGGACAGAGAGAAAACCTCATTCACCTGCCCCTATGGGATTTTTGCTTTTCGGAGAATGCCATTTGTCCTATGCAATGCACCTGCCACATTCCAAAGGTGCATGATGTCCATCTTCACAGACATGGTAGAAGAAATAATGGAGGTTTTCATGGATGATTTCTCAGTAGTGGGAAATTCGTTTGATGACTGCCTTAAAAATCTAAGGAGAGGGTTGAAAAGGTGTATAAAGACTAATTTGGTACTAAACTGGGAGAAGTGCCATTTCATGGTACAAGAGGGTATAGTCTTGGGACACTTAGTATCAAGCAAGGGCATTGAGGTGGATCGTGTGAATGTTTATGTGATAGCAAAACTTCCACCACCCACATCCGTCAAAGCAATCAGAAGTTTCCTTGGGCATGCCGGTTTCTACCGGAGATTTATAAAAGACTTTTCCAAAATTGCTAACCCTTTGTGTAAATTGATAGAAAAAGATCACTCTTTTGTGTTTTCTGATGATTTCAGGGTAGCATTCGAGGAATTGAAGAAGAGACTAATCACAGCACCTATCATTGTTGCCCCCGACTGGGAGCAACCATTCGAGCTAATGTGTGATGCAAGTGACAATGTAGTGGGAGCAATGCTAGGACAGCAAAAAGATAAAATCATGCACCCAATTTACTACGCAAGTAGAACATTGAGTGGAGCCCAACTGAACTACACTCTGACTGAAACGGAGATGCTGGCAGTAGTGTTCGCGTTTGACAAGTTTAGATCGTACCTGATAGGCTCAAAGGTAATTGTTTCTACTGATCATGCTTCTCTCAGGTACCTAATCGAGAAGAAAGAGTCAAAGTCATGCCTGATTCGTTGGGTGATACTGCTACAAGAGTTTGACTTGGAAATTCATGACCGAAAGGTAACGGAAAACCAAGTAACTGACCATTTTTCGAGACTGGAAGGAGCTGAAAAAGAAGTTGAGGTGGAAGATATTCTGGAAACCTTTCTAGATGAGCAGCTCCTAGTCACAAGTCTTGAGGAAGCGCCATGGTATGCAGACATTGCAAACTATCTAGCGAGTGGTATAATTCCTTATGACCTTTCCTCTTTCCAAAAGAAAAAGTTTTTCCGTGATTGCTGCATGTATTATTGGGAAGAACCTTATCTGTTTAGGATTTGTGTTGACAACATGATCCGGAGGTGTATCCCCGAGATAGACCAGTCTTCTGTTTTGCAGGCATGTCACGCATCAGCATATGGTGGACATTTCGGAGGATTCAGGACAACCGCGAAAGTTCTGGAAGCAGGCTTCTGCTGGCCAGCAGTGTTCAAAGATTCCCATTTATGGGTGAAGGCTGTGATGAATCTCAACGAACCGGGAATTTCCCGTCGCCGTGAGATGCCCATGAACCCAATTCAAGAGGCCGAAGTGTTTGATGTATGTGGAATCGACTTCATGGGGCCCTTCGTCAGTTCATATGGCAACAAGTACATACTTGTCGCTGTAGACTACGTGTCCAAATGGGTGGAAGCTGCAACACTCCCCACCAATGATGGAAAGGTGGTGATTGGGTTTTTGAAGAACATATTCACCCGTGGAACCCCAAGTGTCATAATCAGTGACGGAGGCACTCATTTATGTAATCGATCCTTCGAGAAGTTGCTAGAGAAGTATGATGTATGCCACACGGTGGCCACTCCATATTATCCTCAGACAAGTGGGCAAGTAGAAGTGTCAAATAGAGAAATAAAGAGTGTGTTAACTAAGACTGTGAATGCCACAAGAATAGACTGGGCGAGAAAGTTAGATGATGCACTCTGGGCTTATAGAACCTTTTTCAAAACACCAATTGGTATGTCACCATACAACTTGGTGTTTGGAAAGGCATGTCACTTGCCGGTGGAGTTGGAGCATAGAGCTTGGTGAGCGCTGAAGCAGTTGAATATCGATAAGGATGCTGCGGGAACAAGTAGAGTCACGGAATTTCATGAACTTGATGAATTCCACAATCTTTCTTTTGAGAGAACAAGATTGTACAAACAGAGAATGAAGATGTTACATGATAAGAACATTCTTAAGAGGAATTTTAAACCTGGAGATACGGTATTGCTTTACAACTCAAGACTAAGGCTATTTCCGGCTAAACTAAAGTCACGAGGGTTAGGGCCATTTCATGTGGTTGAAGTACATCCCACGGGTGCTGTAGGGATTGCTGCAGAAAATGACTCTCGCACATTCAGAGTCAATGGGCACATGTTAAAACATAACGTGGTCATGGATGAAGCAAAGAAAGTGTCAGTGACCCATTTGATCGAGCCTCAGATGTTGTGCGAGCCTTAAATGCGCTTATCTGCGTCGTGACGTGACGTTAGATCAGTCTCTGCATGGGAGGCTACCCATTGGAATGTTGTAATCATCATGCCACGACGTTAACTACAACGCTTGTTTAGAGGCAACCCAATTCGTAGTTAAATTTTAGTGTAGCTAATCTTTTTTTCGTTTAATTTTAAGTACTAACAAGTTTGCATGTGCGTTTGGATGAAGCGAGCAGTGTTTAAGCGTCACGGGAAGCTGGGATAAAGTCGGGGTCGACCAAGCCTTAGGCTGGAAACGCCTAGCTAAAGCCATGGTCAACCAGGCCTTAGGCTGGCGGCGCCTGGTTCAATCCAGCTTTAGGCTGGCGACGCCCAGCTAACGCCAGAGTCGACCAGGCCTTAGGCAGGCGACGCCTGGCCAACGCCTGGCCAACGCCAGGTAAGTAAAAATTCGGTCGTTTTAAGTGTTTTTTTCTCCTCATTTGGTCGAAATAAGCCTCACAAAAACACTCTCACATACTAAAAACACTCCAAAGCAAACCCTACCCACACTCACACCAAAATCACAAGAATACAAACACATTGCACAAATCACCATCTGAATTCTATCTCACCCACACATAATCACCATCACATTAACATCCACATTGAGGTCAAGACTAATCTTTCTAGTTGTGCACACTCATCCGAATTCTCAAGCATCCTACTCCTCACAAAGCTTCAAAGGAATGATTCTATCTCTTCCCTTTTTAATTTCGAATTGGGTATAGGTAATGAGAGATGGTTGTTCTTCATTGATGGTTGTTCTTGATGGGTGTGTCATTCATGGTCATATTGTGTTTGTGTTCCCCAATCCCCTAAAATCCTCAGGAATGGTGCTGAAATTATGAAAATATATGGTAATATGGAACCCCAAGACGATTTGGGAGGATGAGGCATTCCCTCAATTCCAAATGAAATCACGTGGCACTAGTGCTTGTCAAGTTTTTGATGTAATGCCTCAATGGAATTCCGAGTCCCTGTTGGAGCCCGAGTCTCCGGGATGAAACACTAGTGTCATGTAATCGTGCACCACATTAAAATTTTAAGTGTGGGGTGGCTTACGGGAAGCCCATGTGATTGCAATTTTGATCCAAATGTTAAGACAAATCCGAGATGAAGTCTGAGTAACCTCGGCAAAGTGGAAAAGATTATGTGTGTAGAGTGTAATGTGACGTTATCTAACATGCTCTTTTGTATAGGAAAAACAATGCCTCCCAAAAAAGAATCAGGCAAAGGAAAGGCCACTTCCACGGCACAAGCTAAGGCCAAAGCGACCCACCCACCACCTCCTAAGAAAAGAAAAGAGGGAGAAGCCACTTCTAGTATGACTGGTGACGAGGTGGTGGTAGCTGTGGCTGCCATAAGACAACAGCCCCAAGGCCGACATGAGTTCAACATAAATAGTATCTCTACGAGCCAAGTTATTGGTATAAGCGTTGTAGGCCAAAGCATGTCCATCCAGAGGGGGCTATTCAGGAACGCAGTGTGAGAGCAAAACATCCAGCGATTTGGAAAAGCATTCATAAGTTGGGGTTAGGCTACGTGTTTAAGAACACATGGGATATCATTCTCAACTTAGTCAGGGAGTTCTATGCAGGGTTTGACCCAAAAGACATTGAGAGTTGGTGCCAATCCGTAGGCGCTTGATAGATTTTTCGGCTAAGGCCATATGTGATTTTCTAGGTGCTCCAAATGTCCCCGTGGATCCATTAGATCAATTCTTCTACAGGCCTACATATAGAGAATTGAGGCACACACTTTGTGGGGTCGACTCTACTACTGCATGGGTTCGGGACAAGGCCACTAATCGTCACAAGAGGTTCCCTAAAAAGAAGATGAAAGCGGAGGCTCAGGTGTGGCTTAAGCTGATAAATGCATGGATCCTACCGTGCAACCATGACACCTTGATAACCCGTGAGAGAACTTGTGTATGTATTTCCTCATGACTGGGCAGAGGGTAAATGTGGGTCATTTGATCCGCTATCAAATGGCGTAAGTGAGAACAAGTAAAAAAATTGATCGAATGTCATTCCCTAATTTCCTGACTCGGTTCCTACAGTATAAAGAGGTTGAGGTAGAGCCTGACTTTGACCATATTATTGATCAGCTCATTTGACAAACTGACATCACCAAACCTTCGGATGGAAGACGAGGCTGGTACACCTTCATTGACCGGGGTTGAGCGCAATGCGCGAGATGACAGTTTCATGGCCCATCTTTATGGGATGATAGATTTCCAATTGCGTATAGGGGTCGCCCGGCTACAGTTGATGAGAGGAATGAATTGGAGCAACGATACCCGCTTAACGCTCATGCTCAGTAGATGATTGGTGTAAAAGAGGTATACAGGCTCCCAGATGATGAGGATATCAACACACCAGAGCAGTTTGATGCAGCGCCAATGCATTCAGATGATGAGGATGATGGAGAAGATGAACATGATGAAGAATGGAGAGCGTCAGAGGATGACGATGCTATTTGATCAGGGAGTTTATTGCACCCTATTTTTACTTCTTGTTTTGTCTACCTGTGCTGCACTGAGGACATTGTATGATTTAAGTGTGAGGTGTTGTAAATATTTGTTGTGGTTTTTTATGTTTTTATTTTTATCGTATTGTTAGTTATTTTCTTGCTAGTTGTTTTTAGGCAGAATTGTAAAAAAAAAATAGAAATATGTTGGACTCTTCCCGATGATGGATTTCCTAGATAGTTTTCTTGAGGGGAGTAAGTCTATAGAAAATATCAAAAAGATTTTTTTTAGGTAGTGTAGTAATTCCCCCTTGGTTTTCTTTGGGCCGCGGTTCTTTTCCAAGGGTTTTTAGTTGAACCGAGTGTAGTTAGTTTTAATTTTTAGGAGTAGGAGTCCACAGTGGCTATGCATTGAATCGCAACAATATCTCTGAGCTTTGTGATGCCATGAGAATAGTTAGCACTTTGGTTGTGACGCTTAGGCTCAATCTTTGACTCTAGGATAAATACCTTAAATCGTGGTTTCTTAAATTTGCTTAACTGATTAGACTGGAGTGCCGTGATAAACCAATCCTGAAGGAGGTTGTGCCACGTCTGTGTGAGGTTTGTATGTATTCTGCGCATTACATTTGATGTCCAGAACTTGCCCAGTGTGTGTGCAAAGCAAAATAGTAGTCTTTTTCAGTCTAAGAAGTGATATAGGCATTTCCTTGTTAAGCCAGATATATATAGAGTATCCACCTAAATGTTATGTATCGTAGTTAACCCCTTTGAGCCTATAATCCTGTTTCTTTGGCAACTACATTACAAGTCATACCCCGTTATTTAAATCGACCATATATTTGAACCTTGTCACCTCTCATGAGCACTTGAATTGTGATGAATTATGAAAAATTTAAAGTGTGGGGTGGTGGGTTGGATTTTGAGTGGAACAATGAAATGAGGAGAAAGATGCACCGTATGAAAGAAAACAAAAGTGTCAATAAAAGCCATTTGGAAAGAGAAAG
The DNA here is from genome assembly GCA_005239505.1 of Nicotiana paniculata. Lineage (NCBI taxonomy): Eukaryota > Viridiplantae > Streptophyta > Magnoliopsida > Solanales > Solanaceae > Nicotiana > Nicotiana paniculata. Next base: position 16,608 of record MDKI01086434.1, on the reverse strand, counting down.
AAAAAAAAATATTGATATAATAGTTGTAGTGTATGAAAAATAATTCCTGATGGTGATGGCTATTGATGTACTGGTGCTTAAAGAAGTATGGGTAACATATAGTAAAGTTAAGGTGGAGTTTTGGTTTGACAGAAGTATGGGCTTGAAGGTTAAAGTGTTTGTATTAAAGTGCTTAAGGGAGGTGTAATCACTCTTATATCTAAATGTATCCTACCCGTCCTGCAACCCACATTACAACCAATGAAAGTCTTGTTTGATCTTAGATTGAATGAACTCGATTAATGGAGTATTACAGTAAAGGCAAGCTTATGGTATGTCATTTGGGGCATATGAATGTTATTTCTGAGAGCGAGTGAAGTTTTCCTATCTTGAATTCCTATGTTATTAAAATTCATGGTGTGTGGAACTAAGCTTTTTGATTGGGTGAGGGCACATGATTCATAAAGGAAAGGTAATGTTTTTGACCTCCATGTTAGAGTAAGTAAGTGAATTGTGAATAAAGCACGGTATTTGTGAGTTGGTTATTGAGGCGAGGATGACACACCTTTGTGCTTAAACTATTTCAAAAATTCTTGGTATAACGAGTTGAGGGAATTACTTAATAAGCTGTGTTCATGAGTGTAGTTTAATTTCTCGAGGACGAGCAAATGTTTAAGTGTGAGGTATTGATGTGTGGCTATAATTCATGATTTATTGCATTATGTGCCTTGCATTTTACATGCTTTATTGATAAAAATACACTTTGTTTGAGTGTAATGGAGTCTATTTTATGTGTTGGTGAATTAGAGATGGAAGCCGAGCTAAATGGATGCTTAAACGTCGAAAGTGCGCTTGAAAATGGTGAAAAGGAGAAGCCAGGCAAAAGCCAGCTCGACCAGGCTTTAGTCTGGCGAAGCCAGCTTAAAGCCAGGCCAGACCAGGTCTTAGCCTGGTGAGGCCAGCTTAAAGCCAGGCCAGGCCAGGAGTTAGCCTTGTGATGCCAGAGTCCAGGTCCGAATTTTGAAGGCTTAAACACTTTTTCGGCGTAATTAGGAGTGACTTACACGTTTAGGGCTTATTCCAAACATATAAATAGACCCAAAAACACAACATGGAAGGACTTTTTCCATTGGAGACAAGAGGAGATCGTGGAACACTACTCGGAAGTTAAAAACATTGATATTTACATCCCTTATTCCTTACTCTGTAATTTAATTATGCAATTTACTTTGGATTTGATTACTATGAGTATGAAGAGCTAAACTCCTACTAGGGTTTTGGTGGAACCTATTGAAGGATGAAATTCTTGTTATGTTAATATAGATTTGCCAAAGTTTAATCTCTATTTGTTCAACTACACACTTGTTGTAGTTAATTGAAGGGCCATCAATTAGCTGTGCCTATTTAGTATGTATTATTCGGGAGATAGTGCATATTTAGGTAGTTGTTGAACAACATCACTCCCGACATATATGAGGGATCAATAATGAAGGGTTTAAAGGTTGGATTAGGAATAACGAAATCTTAGATGCGATCTAAGTGAGTGGTAATTAAAGCTAGTTAGCGTAACTCGGGAGAGTATGTCTAGTATATTGTCGTAATTACTCGGGAGAGATTTATGACAGTCAGAGTGCTCATGATCGATAGAAAAGTTTAGGCAAATTTATACCAAACATAGTGGGAAGGGATCCAACAATAGGGGAAATCATAACCTTAGATCATTCCAATTATTGTCTACAACACGTTCATAGTTATCTCTTAGTTACTATAGTTTCATTAAGTAATAGTTAGTAGAAAACCAACCATTTGTTATTTAAATATATGTGGAAGTTGATTACGTTGACTTGTGTGAGTCTGATAACAGTAATTGATAGGTTAATTCCCTGTGGGATTCGACTCTGGAGTTAATATCCGGAATATATTTGCAACGACCGCTTTGTCCTTTTTATAAGGAATAGTTGGGCGTGATGAAATTTTCTATTTTTCCTCTTTAGACAAAAATTAAAGAGAAATCCACCTTTATATTTTTCACCTTTGTGAATATTGATGTTTTAGAAATCTAATTTATGAAAAATTAAAACCGTGTTTTTTCAATGAAAGCATTGAAAGGGAGAAAATAAGTAAGATCCTCCAGCAAATAAAATTAATTCAATTTAATATGAAAAATGAGTAAATTGCAAAATTGGCGCATCTTCATTCTAAACACCGTTCTTATTTGATTTTTGATATTTTTAAATCATTGGGGTGGCAAATTGGCCCGACTAATCCATATTTCAATTGAAAAGATGTTAGCAATCCAACATTTTCTACTTAATCGTGTTTATAAAATACCGTCCGACAAGCCCATCAAAAGAAATATATGACTTACACATGATATTCCAAAACCTCTGATCAAATGTGTATGATCTAAAACCATCCCTCCAACTTGATGCCTTTGTTCAATTTCTGGTACTCCATTTAATTGATTCTCATGATAGAGTCAATATGAGCATAAGTCGAATCACATATAAGCAGTATACATAACTGTTTACCCTAAAATTTGGATAACAATTAAACTTATATTATTATTCTAAGGATATTTGATTTCGTCCAATACCAATTGATACACAAAAAAATAAATGGATGAATTAGATAGTAAAATAAATCAAACCAGTGCATACGCAAAGCCTCGACCTCGAATTGGAATAACCTCGAGGTGATATAGTAAGAACAATAAAATAACTCTGAAGAATAGTAAGTAGAGCAATAAGCAAGAAAGAAATGATTGAGTATATTTTTCTCAGTGAACAATAATGAATACAAATGAATGAAATTCCTCTTTATATAGTAGATGAGTCCTAATTAAGGTATACTTCTAATTACAGTAGGAAATCATATCAATAACTGATTAACCACTATAGACTTGATTCGTCCCGAGATTCACACCACGATCCTCGACCAATCGCGGATATCTCGCCCTTTCCGTTATAAAGCTATGCCGATATTACTCAGAATCTATCTCTTTATGGCCTCGATTGACATTGACCTCGATCTGAAAAGAGGCTTCGATTTCGGACTCGGCATCCTAGCTCTTCTACATGACATTCCTATCTCGACCAAATAGTGAAATCGGGTAGCCCCGATTTCTACCGTATACAGATAGTCCCTTCGTTTCTTAGAATAAAATGATAAGAAACGAATTGAGCCTCGGTTTTCTTATGACCTCTATAAACAGTGATGTCATCCTTGTGACATAAGCGATAAAAATTATTGAAACGTCCCGTCGATACAGTTCCCCAAACCATTAATGTGTGTCAGTAGGCGGTCGGCCACTAGCGCAGTCAAACCGTCACCGTAGTTCTATAAATATGGACTCTTTTGTTGAATCAAAACTTTTACTTTCATCTTCATCAAATCTCCAACTTTTAAACTCTCTCCATATCTTCCCTTTCATCACTCTTTGAGCCAACCTTGTTAGTTTCAAACCACCAAATTTCAACACTTTCCGCTTTCTTCTACTTGAATTAATGGTGAAAAATTTCAAAACCGTTCCACAAAAAGAGAAGCCTTCTTCTTTTCCTTCACGGTCGGCCGACGATAAAATGCCGATGGAACCACTCCCTAGCGAGTAGGTTCCTGGCCCGTGTGTCCTAAAATCCGACTTCAAAGTCGAGAACCCTCCATCGGTCTGACCGATGCGAGTACGTGTCGAGATATATCTGCTCGATAACATCGGGATATCTCGAGGATGTAAAGAGGGATTGTAACTGGGGGGACGAAGTTGTTGTACAAATCCCTGCTCCTGAAGAAAGTATTACCACCCAATGGAGGGGTTTCTAAGTGTTCACACTTACCCTTTCACGTTAGGTCCCCTCGATCCAGTTATCGTCGATTTCTACAAGAGGTACGAAGTGAACCTCGGCCAAGTCCATCCCTCATTCTGGCGCATCATAATCATGCTCCGGTTCTTCTCCAGCAAAATCGAGGGGCTGATGTTCACCCTCAACCATCTCATGAGTTATATTGACCCTGACTCTTTCGAGGGTTGATCAAGCTTCAACCTCGAGAAACCAAGGCTTTGTTCTCGAGTATCGATGAGGACAAAGATCAGGGGTGGATGGAGAAACTGCCGTTCCCCGAGAAGTGGAAACCCGAGCGTAAGTAACACCTTACTCATTAGTCTTCATGTTCCTGTTTTTTGCTTTATTTAAAGTCTTTATTTGTCATGCAGAGGTCCCCTAGATGCCTCGAGCGGTTCCTGACCTCAAGGACTGGGTTCGAAGTTGGCCTCCACTTCCTCTTATGTCAAGCGCTGTTGGCGTGACTTGGCAAAGGGCAAATGGGAGGCAAAGAATCACAGGAAGTTTTCCTTCCTTATTTTCGAGGTGCTAATCATACTTCTTCTTTTCAATAAGTTTCTTTTTGTGCAGGCCTGAATAAGGACGCAATTTTGAGGCCTCCGAGCGGCGAGAAAGAGACTAAGTCCCCAGTTCTGAAACTGGGGAAAAATAATAATAGAAAGGGGGTCCCGTCGTCTGAGGACCCCAAACAAAAAAAGGCCCCAGCTCGAAAAACCAAGAGAAAAGTCATTGCTCTCACCATAGACTCGGTTCAAAGGCTGAGAAAAGAAGAAGAAGAAGAAGAAGAGGGCGATGACTCGACATTGGTGATTGGACCCAAGAAGACCACCGAGGCCACCAAACCTTCAAAACTGGAGGCGGTTGTCGAGATCCAGCCTCATGATGAGGAGGCTCAAAGAAAAATTTGGGTGAAGTCCTCGAATTGCCTAAGGTCGAGATTGTCCCTCGACCAGCAACAAACATACCGGAGGAGGCCAGTTCTGAGACTCCGAGAGCCAAACAGAGCGCCTCGAGCGACTCGCTCGGGGTAGTGACAGCAGGTCATTCACCTTCTCTACCGGCTTATTCCGAGGAGGCAATATGTAATGACCCTTTGGGTCATCTTGTGATTTAGGACTCTATTCTGCGCTCTCTAGCCTTAAAAATCTTATTTTTATCTACCTCGATTTGCGTGCACAGTCCTAGCATATTTACGGAAAGCCTTTATGTGGAAAAAACTGAAGAAATAAATTTTTTTGGCATTTAAAAGTGATCTTAGTTGATTTTGGTCAAAATTTTGAGTAAGTGAACCCGGACCCGTGTTCCACGGTCCTGGTGGGTCCGTAGTAAAATATGGGACATGGACGTATGCCCGAAATCAAATTCCGAGGTCCCTAGTTCGAGATATGAATTTTTGACTAAAATTGAATTACTGAAAATTATTGATTTTGAAGAATTTGCTTAATGTTTGATCTTGATGGTACCGGTCCCTTATTTTAGTTCCGGAGCTCAGTACAGGTGCATTATGATATTTAAACCTTGTCCGTAAAATTTGGTGAGAAACGGAACTGATTTGACGTGATTCGGACGTCCAGATGAGAAAATAGAATTTTAAAGTGTTCTTCAGAATTTCATGTGTTTTGGTGTAAATCCGTAGTTCGAGGTGTTATTTTAGCGATTTAATCGCGCGAGCAAGTTTGTACGATATTTTTAAACTTGTGTGCATGTTCATTTTGGAGCCTCGAGGGCTCGGGTGTCATTCGGGCTATGCGCAAGTTGAGTTCAAACCTCAACAAGGCTGCTGGTGCACCAGATCTGGTGTGCCCACACCTGTGATCGTTTGATCGTAGGTGCAAGCAATAGCCTCGCAGGTGCGACCCAAGCCCGAGACTTCATTTTCTGTAGACGCAGACTTCTCTTTACAAGTGCGGGACCGCAGAAGCGGAACCTTGTCCGCAGGTGCGGCCCCAGTTGGCCCAGTCCTTTTTCGCAGAAGCGAACGTCTTGTCCATACATGCGGATACACAGGTGCGACCAAAGCACCACAAATGCGAAGGTCGGGTAGTGAGTTCATTTAAATCGGACTCCAGCCATTTTCTTCTTATTTTGAAAAGGATAGGAGACCTAGGGCGATTTTTCAAATACATTTTCTTCCACAAATTATAGGTAAGTGTTCCTTAACTCGTTTCTTTCAATCTTTTACTTTATTTTACAAGAATTCAACCTAAAATCTAGGAATTTCATGGAAGAAATTGGGGGTTTGGGTAGAATTAGGGATTTTTGGGAAATTGGACCTCAATTTTGGGTCAGATTTCGAAACTAATTATATATTTGGGCTCGGGGGTGAATGGGTAAACTGAGTTTGATCCGAACCTCGAGTTTTGACCAAGCGGGTCCAAGGTCAGTTTTTGACTTATTGGGGGAATATTCGGGATTTCTATAATTTTATATTTAAATTGAATTTTTTTGCGATAAGTGATGGTATTAAGCTAATTATAACTAGATACGAGTGGGTTGGAGGTGAATTCTATTGGAAAAGCAGTGCCAAAGCAGTGAGTGACCTGCGGATCGAGGTAAGTGTCGTGTCTAACTTTGGCTTGTGGGATTAGGTAGTAATTGACTACTTACTACATGTTTGGTTATTGAGTACCATATATAGGTGAGATGACGAGCACCTATGTGTTGATGTCAGGTCATAGCATGCGAGTGAGTCCTATTGTGGTAACTGCTATAATCTCTAATCAACTTGTTCATGCTTATCTTATCTAATTGTTATGTTGGGCATCTGTTATCCTGTTTTACTGAAATTTAGTAAGTGTTGAGTATTGACTCAAGGTTGAGCTTGATATTGTGACATTAAACATTGAAGAAAGACCGATTTATGATATTTTTATCTCTTCGTATTATTGATCTTTGTGTTGGTAAGGGAGAGTGTAAATCACGAAGGGGGATGCCGTGCAATATTTGTGAGTGAGTGATAATGCACGAAGAGTGATGTCGTTCCATGTTTTGTGAGTGATACAGCACGAAGGGTGATGCCGTGCCATGTTTTGTGAGTGATAATGCTTGAAGGGTTATGCCGTGTCATATTATGAGAGAGTAAAAGCACGAAGGGTGATGTCGTGCCGTTCTATTATTCATATGGTGAAATTGAGAGTAAAAACATGAAGGGTGATGTCGTGCAATTTCCTTTACTATTTTACTTGTTTATTTCGTTTAGGCATATGTATTGATTCTTTTTTGTCCCTATTTCTTATTCCTTACGTTGTGAACCCCTCAGCATGGCCCCTTCCCATTATTGCCTGTTTTTATCTCTTTATTTCTATTGTTGGTACTTGTATGATTATACTGCACAGGTTATATGTGGGTATCTTGTCCTAGCCTCGTCACTACTTCACCGAGGTTAGGCTCGACACTTATAAGTACATTGGGTTGGTTGTACTGATGCTGCACTCTGCACTTTTTGTGCAGATCCAGGTGTCGGTCCGAGCTGATTCCGAGCTTTGATGTTGACTTCTTTACCCGGAGACCCAATGTAGATCTGCCGACGTCCACAAATTCCTGGAGTCCCCTCTTATATGCTCATTACTGTTTTTTTCTTTAGTTCATAAACAGTTGTACTCTTCTTTTTCAACCAAATACTTTTTGATAAATCATAATAGTCCGTGAGTTGTGACTCCAGATCATGGGTAGATGGATAAATATATATATATATATATATATATGTGTGTGTGTGTGTGTGTGTGTGTGTGTGTGTGTGTGTGTGTATGTGGTGTTTTCATGGAATTTTTTTCGTTCTTGTTTAAGTTTATCATGTGTTAAATCATAGTAATTTTCGCAAGTTTTAAGATTTTTATGTTGTGAATCTCTAATGTTAGCTTGCCTAGCAAGTGCAATGTTAGGCACCATCACTGTCCCGACAGTGGGAATTCGGGTCGTGACAAGATGGTATCAGAGAACTAGGTTGCTTAGGTCTCACAATTCACGGACAAGCTTGGTAGAGTCTGGGGGATTGGTAGGAGACGTCTGTACTTATCTCCCAGAGGCTATAAAGTTAGGAAAAAGTTCACTTTATTCAACTCTGTCGTGCGATTCTTGATATCTCAATACTAATTGCACTCTTATATTCTTATTCTCTCACAGATGGCGAGAACACATACCACTTCTTCCGCTGATCAACAACCGGATCCTCCAGCAACAGCTCCTATGAGGGGCAGAGGTCGAGGCCGTTCCAGAGGCCGAGGCAGGGCCAGGGCTCAGCCCAGGGCCCGAGAAACAGCTCCAACTACGGAGCCTCAAGTAGAGTTCGATGAGGAGGTTCCAGCTCAGATTATTCTTGCCGGACCAGCTCAGGTCCCAGAGGGGTTTATTGCCACTCTGGTGCTCCAGGATGCCTTGGTCCGATTATTGGCATTATGTAGAGTGTGGCCCAGACTGGCGCATTCCCCATGGCACCAGCCGTATCTCAGGCTGGAGGAGGAGTGCAAATTCCTGCTACTCACACTCCGGAGTAGATGGCTCCCCGGTTTCAGACTCCAGCAGCCCATCCAGTTGGGATAGTTTAGCCGGTTGCTGCAGCACAGCCCGTAGATGGGTCAGTTATGTCCTCCGAGGACTTGTAGAGATTGGATAGGTTTACCAAGATTTTCCCAGTTCATTTCAGTGGTTCCACTACAGAGGACCCCCAGGAGTACCTTGATAGCTGTCATGAGGTTCTTCGGAGTATGGGTATATTGGAGACCAATGCGGTTGACTTTGCTGCTTTTCAGATGACTGGTTCCGCTAAGAAATGGTGGAGGGATTATTTGTTGACTAGACCAACTGGGTCACCTGCTCTTACTTGGGACCAATTCTCACATCTCTTCTTAGAGATTCTTCCTATCACCTTGAGAGAGGAGCATCGCCGTCAGTTCGAGCGTCTCCAGCAGGGCAGCATGACTGTTACTCAGTGTGAGACTTGTTTTGTGGATTTGGCCCATCATGCTATTCTTTGCTTCCCGCAGAGAGAGAAAGGTTGAGGAGATTTATTGAGGGTCTTGCTCAGCCTATCAGATTGCACATGGATAAGGAGACAAGAAGTGAGATTTCTTTCCAAGATGCGGCCAATGTAGCCAGGCGAGCCGAGATGGTTCTTAAACAGAGAGGTCAGGGGTCGGACAAGAGACCTCGTCATTCCGGTGGATTTAGCGGTGCCTCATCTGGAGGCGAGGGTACTTATGGTAGAGTCCATCCTTCAAGGCCATTTCATTCATCACTCCAGGCATCCCACTGTGCCCCAGGTGGTCGTGGCTCTTATATGCCTTATTCTGATCAGCCAGCCTACATTGCACCACCAGCTCCTATCAGTGCACGTCCTCTTCAAAGTTTTCAGGGTGGTTATTCGGGTTGACAGGGTCAGTTTGCCGGCCAACAGTCTCAGTAGTCGAGGTCTTGTTATACTTGTGGTGATCCGAGGCACATTGCTAGATATTGCCCTTGTGCGTCGGGTAATTCACAACACCTGAGTTCTCGTGCCACGATTCCAGCACTAGCTGCTGCACCGCCTGCCCAGCCAACCAGAGGCAGAGGTCAGGTAGCCAGAGGTAGGGGCCAGATTATTAGTGGTAGAGGTCAGACCGCTAAAGTTGGAGGCCCGCTAGTCAGAGGTCGTCCCAGAGACATGGTTCAGGGCGGTGGGGCCCAGTCTCGATGTTATGCCTTTCCAGCCAGACCTGAGGTTGAGTCATCCGATGCTGTTATCACAGGTACTGTTTCAGTTTACAGTAGAGATGCTTCAGTTCTATTTGATCTGGGGTCTACCTACTCCTTTGTGTTATCTTATTTGCTTCATATTTGGTTGTGCCCCATGATTCTTTGAGTGCCCCTGTATATTTGTCCACGCTCGTGGGGGATGCTATTGTGGTAGATCGTGTACATCGCTCGTGTGTTGTAGTTATTGGGGGTCTTGAGACCAGTGAGACCTTTTGCTCCTTGATATGGTTGATTTCGATATTATATTGGGCACATATTGCTTGTCACCTCTCATACTACCTTGGATTGTCACGCCAAAGCAGTGACATTAGCCTTGCCGGGGTTGCCTCGATTATAGTGAAGAGGGACTCTTGGCCATTCCACCAGCAGGGTTATTTCTTATATGAAGGCTCCACATATGGAAGAGAAGGGGTGTTTGTCCTATTTGGATTATGTTCCTGATTATAGTGTCGAGGTTCCTTATATGGATTCTGTGCCTGTTGTTCGTGAGTTTCCTGAGGTATTTCCTGCAAACTTGCTGGGGATTCCACCCGACATGGATATTGACTTTTTCATTGATTTGGTTCCGCGCACTCAGCCCATTTCCATTCCGCTATACCGGATGGCCCCACCAGAGTTGAAGGAGTTAAAGAAACAATTGCGGGATTTTCTTGATAAGGGCTTCATTAGACCTAGTGTCTCGCCATGAGGTGCGCCTATTTTGTTTGTTAAGAAGAAGGACGGGTCTATGAGGATGTGTATAGATTATCGGCAGTTGAACAAAGTCACCATCAAGAACAAGTATCCGTTACCGAGGATTGATGATTTTTTTTATCAGTTTCAGGGTGCCAACGTGTTTTCAAAGATAGATTTGAGATCTAGCTACCATCAGTTGAGGATTTGGGCATCCGATGTCCCTAAGATAGCTTTTCGGACGCGGTATGGGCACTATGAGTTTATGATGATGTCTTTTGGATTGAACAATGCCCCCGCATCATTTATGGACTTGATGAACCGAGTTTTCAAGCCTTATATGGATTCCTTTGTGATTGTGTTTATTGACGACATTTTGATATACTCCCGCAGTTGGGAGGATCATGAGCAGCACCTCAGGGTAGTGCTCCAGACTTTGAGGGACAGTCGGTTATATGCTAAATTTTTGAAGTGCGAGTTTTGGTTGGATTCAGTCGCTTTCTTGGGCCATGTTCTATCAGCAGAGGGTATTCAGGTGGATCCTAAGAAGATTGAGGCAGTCAATACTGGCCTAGACCCACTTCAACTACGGATCTCAGGAGCTTCTTGGGTTTGGCGGGTTATTACCGTCGGTTTATGGAGAGGTTTTCATCTATAGCAGCCCCGATGGCCAGGTTGACCTAGAAGGGTGCCCTATTCAGATGGTCGGACGAGTGTGAGGAGAGCTTTCAGAAGCTTAAGCCAGCTTTGACTTTAGTGCCGGTGTTGGTATTACCATCAGATTCAGGATCTTACACAGTATATTGTGATGCCTCCCGTGTTGGGATCAGAGCGGTATTGATGCAGGAGGGCAGGGTGATTGCATATTCATATCGACAATTGAAAGTTCATGAGAATAATTACCATGTTCATGATTAAGAGTTGGCAACCATTATTCATGCACTGAAGATTTGGAGGCACTATCTTTATGGCGTGTCTTGTGAGGTTTTCACGGATCATCACAACCTTCGGTATTTGTTCAAGTAGAAGGATCTCAATTTGAGGCAGAGGAGATGGTTGGAGCTATTGAAAGAGTATGATATCACCATATTGTATCATCCGGGGAAGGCCAATGTGGTGGCCGACACATTGAGTAGGAAGGCAGTGAGTATGGGCAGCCTTGCGTTCATTCTAGTCAGTGAGAGGCCACTAGCTTCAGATATTTAGACTTTGGCCAACCAGTTCGTGAGGTTGGATATTTCAGAGCCCAGTCGTGTTTAGCTTGCACAGTCGCTCGGTCTTTCTTGTTTGAGCGTATCAGAGATCGGCAGTATGATGACCCTCACTTGATGGTCCTTAGGGACACAGTTCGGCACGGTGGTGCCAAGCAGGTTATCGTTGGAGATGATGTCATTTTGAGGATGCAGAGTCATGTGTGTGTGCGATGTTTATGGGCTTCGTGAGTTAATCCTTGAGAAGGCTCACAGTTCTCAGTATTATATTCACCCGGGCGCTGCCAAGATGTACCAGGATCTGCGGCAGCATTATTGATGGAGGAGAATGAAAAGGGATATAGTTGCTTATGTGGCTTGGTGCTTGAATTGTCAGCAGGTGAAGTATGAGCATCAGAGACCCGCTGGTTTTCTTCAGGAGATGGAGATTGTTGAGTGGAAGTGGGAGCGTATCACTATGTTCTTTGTTGTTGGTCTCCCACGGACTCAGAGGAAGTTCGATGCAATATAGGTTATTGTGGATAGGCTGACTAAGTTAGCGCACTTAATTCCTGTGGTAGTTACCTATTCCTTGGAGCAGTTGGCAGAGATTTATATTTGGGAGATCGCCCGTCTTCATGGTGTGCCCGTGACTATCATTTCTGATCGAGGTACACAGTTTACCTCACACTTTTGGAGCGCAGTACAACATGAGTTGGGTACGTGGGTTGAGATGAGCACAACATTTCATCCTCAGGCGGACGGGCAGTCCGAGCGTACTATTCAGATCTTGGAGGATATGCTTCGCGCTTGTGTCATAGACTTTGGAGGATCGTGGGATCAGTTTTTCCCCCTTGCAGAGTTCTCCTACAACAACAGCTACCAGTCGAGCATTCAGATGGCTCCCTCTGAGGCATTATATGGTAGACGGTGCAGATCGCCAGTTGGATGGTTTGAGATGGGGGAGGCTCGATTGTTGGGTACAGATCTAGTGAAGGAGGCCTTGGACAAGGTCAAGATGATACAAGATCGGCTTCGTATAGCTCAGTCCAGGTAAAAAAGTTATGCCGACCGTAGAGTTCGTGATGTAGCATTCATTATCAGGGAGAGAGTATTGCTTCGGTTATTTCCCATGAAGGGTGTCATGAGGTTTGGAAAGAAGGGCAAGTTGAGCCCTAGGTACATCGGGCCTTTTGAGATTCTCGATAGAGTTGGGGCTTGCGTTACCTCCAGGGTTATCATCAGTTCATCCAGTATTCCATGTGTCTACGCTTCGGAAGTACCATGGTAACGCGTCCCACGTATTAGATTTCAGCTTTTTCCAGTTGGACAATGATTTGACTTATGAAGAGGAGCCGGTAGCCATTCTAGACCGGCAGGCTCGTCAGTTGAGGTCGAAGAGTTATCCTTCAGTTCGGGTGCAGTGGAGAGGTCAACCTGTTGAGGCAGCTACTTGGGAATCTGAGTCGGACATGCAGAGTAGATATCCTCACTTGTTCGCCAGTTCAGGTACTTTTCTATGTTCGTTCAAGGACGAACGTTTGTTTTTGAGGTGGAGATTGCGATGACCCAAAGGGTTATCTTGTGATTTAAGACTCTACTCTGCGCTCGTTAGACTTAAAAATCTTATTTTTACCCACATCGATTTGCATGCACAATCAGGGCGTATTTCCGAAAAGCCTTTATGTGGAAAAAATTGAAGAAATAAAAATTTTGGCATTTAAAAGTGATTTTAGTTGATTTCGGTCAATGTTTTAAGTAAGCGGACCTGGACTCGTGTTTCGACGGTCCCGGTGGGTCCATAGTAAAATATGGGACCTCGGCATATGCCCGAAATCGAATTCCGAGGTCTTTATCTCGAGATATAAATTTTTGACTAAAATTGAATTATAAAAAATATTTATTTTGAAGAATTTTCTTTATCTTTGATTTTGATAGTATCGGGTCCGTATTTTGGTTTTTGGACCCCGGTACATGTGCATTATGATATTTAAACCTTGTCCGTGAAATTTGATGAGAAACGGAACTGATTTGACGTAACTCGGACGTCCGGATGAGAAAATAGAATTTTAAAGTGTTATTGAGAAATTCATGTGTTTTTTGTGTCAAATCCATTGTTCGAGGTGTTATTTTAGTGATTTGATCGCGCGATCAAGTTCGTATGATGTTTTTAGACTTGTATGCATGTTTGATTTGGAGCCCCAGGACTCGGGTGTCGTTCGGGCGATACGCAAGTTGAGTTCAAACCTCAACAAGGCTGCTGATGCACCAAACATGGTGTGCCCGCACCTGCGAGCAATAGCCCCGCAGGTGCGACCCAAGCCTAGGACTCTATTTTCAGTAGATGGGGACTTCTCTTCATAGGGGCGGGACCGCAGAACCGGAACCCTGTCCACAGGTACGACCCTAGTTTGCCCATTCCTTTACCGCAGAAGCGGACTTCTTATCTGCACGGGCGGATACGCAGGTGCGACCAAAGCATCACAGATGCGAAGGTCGGGCAGTGAGTTCATTTAAATCGGACTCCAGCCATTTGCTTCTTATTTTCAAAAGGATATGAGACCTAGGGCGATTTTTCTAAGACATTTTCTTCCCGAATCATAGGCAAGTGTTCCTTAACCCGTTTATTTCAGTCTTTTACTCCATTTTACAAGAATTCAGCCTTAAAATCTAGGAACTTCATGAAAGAAATTGGGGGTTTGGGTAGAACTAGTGATTTTTGGGAAATTGGAAATTGGACCTCAATTTGGGGTCGAATTTCAAAACTAATTACATATTCGAGCTCGAGGGTGAATAGGTAAACGGAGTTTGGTCCGAACCTCGAGTTTTGACCAAGCATGCTCGGGGTCGGTTTTTGGTTACTGAGTACGATATATAGGTGAGGTGACAAGCACCTATGTGTTGATGTCGAGTCATAGATGTGAGTGAGTCCTATTGTGGTAACTGTTATAGTCTCTAATCAACTTGTTCATGCTTAGCTTATCTAATTGTTATGTTGGGCATCTCTTATCCTGTTTTACTGAAATTTAGTAAGTATTGAGTATTGACTCAAGGTTGAGCTTGATATTGTAACATTACACATTGAGAAAAGACCGATTTATGATATTTTTGTCTCTCCGTATTGTTGATCTTTGTGTTGGTAAGGGAGAGTGTAAAGCACGAAGGGTGATGCCATGCAATGTTTGTGAGTAAGTGATAATGCTCGAAGGGTAATGTCGTGCCATGCTTTGTGAGTGATAAAGCACGAAGGGTGATATCGTGCCATGTTTTGTGAGTGATAATGCACGAAGGGTGATGTCGTGTCATATTATGAGAGAGTAAAAGCACGAAGGGTGATGTCGTGCCGTTATATTATTCTTGTCCCTGTTTCTTATTCCTTACATTGTGAACCCCTCAGCATGTCCCCTTCCCATTATTGCCTATTTTTATTTATTTCTATTGTTTCTACTTGTATGATTATACTGCACAGATTATATGTGGGTGTCTTATCCTAGCCTCATCACTACTTCGCCGAGGTTAGGCTCGACACTTACCAGTACATTGGGTCAGTTGTACTGATGCTGCACTCTGCACTTTTTATGCAGATCCAGGTGTCGGTCCAAGCTGATTCCAAGATTTCTTGTTGACTTACCCGGAGACCCAAGGTAGATCTGCCGATGTCCGCAGATTCCTGGAGTCCCCTCCTATATGCTTGTTACTGTTTTTTCTTTAGTTCATAAACATTTGTATTTTTTCTCTTTCAGCCAAATACTTGTAGATAAATCATAGTAGTCCGTGAGTTGTGACTCCAGATATTGGGTAGATGGATATATATATATATTCATATAAAGCATATGCGCGGTGTTGTCATCGATTGTTTTTCGTTCTTGTTTAAGTTTATCATGTCTTGAATCGTAGTAATTTCCGCAAGTTTTAAGATTTTTATGTTATGAGTATCTAATGTTGGCTTGCCTAGCAAGTGCAGCGCTAGGCGCCATCACGGTCCCGACGGTGGAAATTCGGGTCGTGACACAATAAGAGAGGCTCGGGCCATGAGGACCCTCGACATAGGCGGAGTCCCCAGTGAAGAGGATATCTTTCGAGATTGCTTTACCGGGTCGATGATGCCTCTGACCTCAATGATGCGTCTTCCCTTTTTGACGAGGCCCAACACCTTCTATCTCTATTAAGTATTAATTTCCGTTGTTGTAACTCTCTTTTTTCTTTTCCTTCCTTCAATCTAACTTATATTTTTCTTCTCATATAGGATTTTTCCAAGTCTCGGGCTGACCCGAACCAATGTGAGGCCGAGCTCCAGAATATTTCGGAGGAGAGAAATGCTCTCAAGTTCCTCTGTGGTCGGAAGGATGAAGAGCTCAGGGACCTCCGAGCTCACTTGGTCAAGGCCCGTAAGGAGGAGACCGAGCTGAACGAGCAGGTAACAGTTCTTTTGAAAATATACGGGCTTGATCCAAGGGTGGAGGCTAACGTTTCGATGTCTCAGTTGCAACAGAATATTGAAAAGATCTAGCTATTCAATGGGGAAGTCGATCAAGTCAAAGCTGACTGCCATAGGTGGAAAAAGGGAATGGGCCGACTTGTTGCGAAAAAGGAAGCCGCTTTTGCCCAACTATCATCGACCGAGGCCCAACTTCGAAGTACCAGGGAGAAGTGCTTAGCTCAGGCCCAGAGTATTGAAGAACTCGAGGACAAACTTTCTAATGCCCAAGCTCAGGTCGAAAAGGCAAAGTCCAGGGTGACAAGTCAATAGCCATGTACTTGGTTGATGCCGAGGCTGCTCAAACTCAGCTGAGGAAGGTCACTGATCGAGTGCAATAGACTACTTAGTTGGCTAAGTGCCAATCTCGGAGGGAGACCCTCGAGGAGATTCATGCTTGAGGCTTCGACCTTTCTGAGGAGATAGCTCAAGCTAAGATGCTTGAAGCCGATTCCAGGCTATTAGCCTCCTCCTTGGATGAAGACAAAGACGAAGACGAAGACGAAGATGAAGTCAGCAAGAGCGGGTCTGATAAAGGTGAGGAGCTCGAGAAGGAAGCTGCCCCCGAGGAAGAAGTCTTCCCCGAGCATAGTTAGGACTTGTACCTTTTTTATTTTCTTTTGTGTATGACCTTTGTCGGTATTTTGTACATATTTGTTCGAGTATATATATATATATATATATATATATATATATATATATATATATATATATATATATA